>VMDO01036838.1:0-14791 GCA_007922755.1 Pedetes capensis
ACTGTGTTGTTCAGCACCATCTGTAAGCCAGGCTTGAGCTTTGTCTAAGTCAATTAGTCATAGAAACATTATGTAAATGGGATAGTGAATTGATAACCCTGTCCGTTGAAAGCAAATCGCTTCTATCTTTGCTAGAAAGTGTAGAGGAAAATACATTTGCCACTCAATAGCTATAGACTAGGTAGGTATTAGGAGATGTGTTAATTAGCTTCATCCTCTTCCTTCCTTAAGATATATGTAGCATTTTTTTTTTGCCTTTTCCAGTTGTAATTATAAACTAGAAGAAATCCAAATTTTACAAGAACAATATGGAGGGCAGTGGCAATAGATATTTCCTTTATATCATCAATAATAACACATAAAGTGATTCAGTGAACAGTTTTAAAATATGTCTTAAACGATGTCTTTTAAAGTCTCTTAATATTCTAAAAATCTACAAGACAGTTGGATAACATGCAGGAAGGAGGAGTTTTGTGAATAGAAAGGAAGTGAGATGTATTCAGATGGAGATTACAAATTATTAGATAAAGGTTATTTCTAGGTATTTTGATCTATTTGACAGTTTTCTCTCCTTTCATCATAACTGGACTGATACAAAACAAAACCAATTACAGTAAAAAGCTGTGTTACCTTGTAATTTTTAGTTGCAAAATACAGAAACAAGTACACATACAATCCCTAGTGTGAACAAACAGGCTACATAGTGGATAATGTAAATTGGCAGCAACAGAGCATTTAACTATCTTATCCATTCACTCATTTTGTCCTGACATGTTATGACCAGAAATTATTCTCTTTGCTTTATTAACAAGACACACATTAAAAATATGTGTTCATAGCACCAGTATTCACAATAGCCAAAAGGTAGAAGCAACCCAAGTATCCATAGATGGATGAATGGATAAACAAAATGTGGAACATGCCTATAGCAGAGTATTATTTAACCTTTAAAAAGAATGGAAATTATGACAAGCTACAACATGAATGAGCAGTTAAGGCAGTGTCAAGTGAAATCAGTCAGTCACAAAAGAAAAAACACTGCATAATTCCATGTACATGAAGTAACTAGAATAAGCAAATTTATGGAGACAGAAAGTAGATTAGAGGTTACCATAGACTGGTAGAGGGGGAATGGGAAGTTGTTTTATAATGAGCTCAGAGTTTCTGTTGACAAAGATGAAAACATTGTGAAGAGGGACAGTAGTCAAGGTTGTACAGTAGTATAAATATGCTTAATGGCACAGAACTGGACACTTAAAAATGGCTCACATGGTAAATGTATTTTATCTCAATTTTAACAATAGTTAAAAGTCTGGTGACCAAAGGGCAGGGGCAGTATGAATACATTAAGTCAGGTGCATTCCTGTAAGTACCTGAGCATTAGGAATCGGCGTCTGCCTTAACAGGAGAAAATGAAGGCTGACCTTGTGGAACAGGACATTAGGCAGGCCCCTTCCTGGGGGATGCAGTGGAAGAGCCAGTGTAATTCTTCAGAGTGGTTGGGGGCGAGGTGGGGGTCTCGGGAGTGAGACACCAAAGGAGTAGAAGCTGCCTGACCTTCGCCTCCCCCTCCATAGGACCTTAATCATTGGGCTAGAATCCACCCTCACCAGAGGAGATTTGATTTCCTGTCCACAGCTTATTGGTTAGGGGTGGACACGTGATCCAAGCTTGCCCAGAGCCTGAAAATGTGGAAAAGGGAGAACCAGAGCCTAGAAGCCCTTGAGGCCAGGTTATGTGGAATCAATAGCTTTGCTCTGAAAAGAAGGTCCCCAAAGTCTTATCGCCTGCAGGGTAGCACCATGGCTTCTGATCCCATCAGATCTCAGAAGCTAAGCATGGTCAGGCTTAATTAGTACCTGGATGGGAGACTGCCTGGGAACACCAGATACCATAGGCTTGGGAGAAGGACCCGGAAACCCCCTCCCAAAAATCAATCAGCCATTGAAAACCCTATTAATAGCAGAAAAGCACTGAGAATAGTGTTTCCCCTGTTGTACATAGGGTCACTATGAGTCAGACATGGACTCAATGGCACCTAACAACAACAAAAGTCTTATCATTGAAGTTCCTGGAGTTTCCCTGCATCCTATGGGGCTAAGCCTGGTTTGCTTGCTTATTTATTTGTTGTTAGATGTGATGGGATCATTCCAACTCCTCTTTGCTTTGGTTTCTGCTTTGCTTTGTTTTTGCTTGTTAGCTAGAATTGGCACTTGGATTTATACTCAGAGGACCCTAAATGAGTACAAGGAGGCAGAGGGACTCCTTGTGGCTAGAGTTTAATAGGCATCTCTTCTGGCCCACATAACACTTGGTGTTCAGAGTTGGGAGGGAGAAGAAGGGGTTCAGACTACTAGTAAGCTCAACACCCAATTAATGTGAATGTTTGACAAATTGCTCAACTAGTTCTCATAAAAAAGACTAATAAGATATTAAGTATTTTCAAGAAAAATTACTTCCAAGTTACAATCAATACTCACTCAAACAGAAATTGGTAATGATACAATTCTTACAAAGCAAAATACTTTGAATGGTGCTCTCAATTTCACTGTAATAGAATTCAACTCTTCTAGCTCTTTCTCTGTCTCAGTGGCTCAATATAAGTTGATTGCTTCTGAGTTGAGGAATAGATGCCCTCTATGAATTTAATAAAGATCATTTAGCTTATAGATCACTGTGATAGAGACATACTTTTCTTCTGTCTAGAGATTTTTAAGGATACTCATAAATGAAGGAAAAGGAAAATATTAATAAAATATAAATACTGTAGTGAGCTTGGATTTGGCTCAGTTGGTAGAGAGCTGCACTGTAGTCTCTGAGGTCCCAAGTTCAATTCCCAGTACCGCAAAAGTGGGAGAAGGGCCTGGCAATCCACTCCCAAGGCAATCCCGAAACAGTCAGCCATTGAAAACCCTATGAGGGTGGCTATGAGTCGGATACTGACTCGACGGCACCTAACAACAACAACAACAAATACTGTAGTACAGTCAGTCCTCTGTATCTGCAGGTTTCACATCTGATAGTTTAACCAATTGTGGATCAAAAACATTCAGAAAAAACTTCATTTGTAAAGAATATGTACACAATTGTCTTCTCATTATTTCCTAAATAATATAGTATAGCAAACACTTGTGTAGTATTCACATTGTATTTGGTATTTAAATGATCTAGGAATAACATAAAGTGTGTGTGCCTGTCATGTGCAAATACTATGCCACTTTACATATGGGACTTGGGCAGCATTGGATTTTGATATCTGTAGGGGTCCTAGAACCAATCCCCTAAGGATACCGAGGGGCAACTGTATACTTACTGCTCATTAACCACAAAGAGAAGCGCTTGCTAAACAGGGTGTGTGTGTGTGTGTGTGTGTGTGTGTGTGTGTGTGTGTGTGTGTGTATACACATATATGGGCCTGCAGCTATAGCCCTGTGGCATCCAATCCCGTCAGATCTTGGAAGCTAAGCAGGGTCGGGCCTGGTTAGTACCTGTATGGGAGACCACCTGGGAACACCAGATGCTGCAGGCTTGGGAGAAGGACCCGGCAACCCCCTCCCAAAAATCAATCTGCCATTGAAAACCCAATGAACAACAGAGAAGCACTGACAATAGTGTTTCCCCTGTTGTATAGAGGGTCGCTATGAGTTGGATACCGACTCGATGGCACCTAAGAACAACAACATACACATATATACACACACACACACACCCCATTTAGCAATACACACACACACACACACACGTATATATGTATATACATATAACAACATGTTTATATGTGTATGTGTGTGGGTGTGTGTATATATATACACACACACATATACATTTATATATATTGCAGTACTGGAGGGTTGAATCTAGGATTTCACACATGCTATGCAAGTGCTCTGCCATTAAGACACAGTCTCACCCTTATTTTTATTTTTTACTTTAAGATAGAGTCTCCCTAAGTTGCATAGGTTGCCTCTGACCTCAAACTCATGATCCTCCTGCCTCAACCTCCTGAGTCTTTGGGATTATAGGCATGTAATTTAACTGATGTTAAATGAAATTTTAAATACTGTCTTCTTATTTGATATAGCTGGGGCAGCTTTATTAGAGGAAAAATTTAATCACAGCAAGACATCCTTTTCTGATACCCTCTACAATATTATATACTTCAATGCAAGCCTAGTTTAAAATATAAGTACAATATTTTAAAATGTCTGCCCTATCAGCAATGGCAAGTAAAGTTGGTTAGGGGCTTGAACCAGAGAAATGAACGAATTAATAATATAATTGTTTCCTTTAATTCCAGAGCCCTTAATAATTGTTTTTCCAACTGTCGGCTGTGGTCAGCAGCACCAACATTCCCTGGAAATTTATTTGAAATGCAGCCTCACGCTAAGCAGACTGACTCCGAAACTGTGGAGGCAGGACCCAGCAATCTGTGCCTCAATAATTTAAAAAACTCTCCAGGTGACTCCGATGCACGCTCAAGTCTGAGAGCAACAACCAAAGACTCGGCCATTAATGCTGGCAGGCCCTCCTTAAAAACACTCTCCTTTGAGTCCAGGAAGATGCAGATGTGTGTGGACAGTGGCAACAGGAGTGGAAGTGCCCACCCTCTGTCAGTGGGAGGGCAGCTACCAAGGGTTGGGGAAGGAGACTCAATCGGAATCCCCTAATTCCAAGGCCCCTTATGATTCCCACCGCAGTGACTCATGCCAAACCCAGACCTCCCTGGAGAGCCGCGATGCTAAGGGACCCCAAAATCACAGGGCCATGCAGTTCCTACCAGTTTTCTGCTTTAAGGCTACAAACCACACCAGCTCACAGGCCTGTGGGCAACTGTCTTCCCACTGATGTGCTCACCCTGAGTGTGCAAATGTAAAGAAGAGCATCCCCGGGGAGTGAACCAGCTCTGGCTGCCACAGCAGTGCCCCAGACCTGCTAGCTCAGAGATGCAAGTTCATTTTCTCACAGTCTTACAGGCCAGAAGTCCAAGACCAAGGTGGCAGGCAGGGGTGATGGCTCCTGAGGTCTCTCTCGTTGTCCTGCAGGTAGTGATCTCACCCTGGGTCCTCACGGGGTCTTTGTTCTACCTGCACCTGCGTTCAGATTTCCTCTTTGTGTAAGGGCACCGTGGGTCAGGACTCCCTCCTATGACCTGATTTCACCCTTGTTGTTTTTGATAGGTGCTGTTGATTCAGTGTGCAGCTCACAGCGACCCTACGTACAACAGGCGAAACAATATTGTCAACACTTCTCTGCTATGCATAGAGTTTTCAATGGCTGATTGATTTTGGGGGGTGGGCTGCTGGGTCCTTCTCCCAAGCCTACAGCCTAGTGTTCCTAGGCGATCTCCCATCCAAGTACTAACCAGGCCCTACCTTGCTTAGCTTCCGAGGTCTGAGGGGATCAGACATCACCGTGGAATTGCTGCAGGCGATTTCACCCTTAATCACTGCTTTAGGCCCCAAGGACTAGAGGTTAGGACATCAACATATATGTCTTGGAGAGAAAAAAATTCAGTGCATTCCCACCCAGAGGTAAATAAGTTGTTTCAGGGGAGCCTTCCACAGGATCTGCAGCCCAACCACCTTGTCGCTGTTGACACCAGAATCTTCCCAGCCCATGTCGCACACGGAGGATGCCAGGTAGGGTTCTTTAACACAGGGCTGTAAAAAGACAATGAAGACAGTGATTGTATTCCACAGCATGAGAATTAAATAGATTGTTCAGTTTACCTGAGCACAGGTAGATGTACATGTATACATAAATGTGTCCTGCAGAAAATTTCCTATGAATACAACATGATAAAAATGGGTGGAACTTTAAGCCATCTGTGTCTCAATAAGTTCTTTTTCTGGATTCTTATTTTCATTACCCAGTTCTGTGCCTTTCATGAGGGGCTCTAGTACCAATGGCAAAATGCACCTTAACTTTGGGCTCACCTGCCATGGCTCCACATACAGACCATGCATCTCTATACCTGTTCACTGCTAGTGTAAAGTGCCCAGTGTGAGTTGTTTATTACCCAGGAAGGGTGACTTTCTCTACTTGCATAGGGCTCTGCCTCTCTCTGCTTCTGGGGTCCATCCAAATACGCTATATTCGCTATGTTCTAAGGTTTCTGTGTATCTGTCAGCTTGTTGTGCTGTGAGGGGTTTGCATATTGCTGTGATGTTGAAAGCTATGCCAAGGATATTTCAGATGCCAGCAGGGCCACCCATAGTGAATAGGTTTCAGCTGAGCTTCCAGACTAAGACAGACTAGGGAGAAGGACCCAGCAGCCCACTCCCGAAACAATTGTCGTTGTTGTTTTTAGGTGCCATTGAGTCAGGCCCAACTCATACTGACCCCATTTATAACAGAACAAAACACTCCCCAATACTGTGCCATGCCTGGCACTATGTCAGTACCTCTCTGCTATTCATAGGGTTTTCAATGGCTGATTGTTTTGGGATTGTTTTCTGGAGTGGACTGGCAAGTCTTTCTCCCATTTTTGTGGTGTTGGAGGTTGAACCCAGAGCCTTAGAGTGTGCAGAGCAGCACTCTACCAACTGAGCTTAACCCCAGCCCAACTGCCAAATATAGTGCAGGAAAATGAGCCCCCCCAGACTGGAAGGCATTCAAGCAATGACTAGGGAAGAGTTATGTCCTCAATGTTGAGTTGACCTTAATGATGGGAATGTAGCAAAGTCCCTAGGATTTCCTTTTGTTGATATGGCATGACTCAAAATGAGAAGGAACATAGTGACTGCAACATTGGACCTAAATATAAAAAGATCATGTGCATGGCACAGTGTTGGGCAGTCTTTGTTCTGTTGTGCGTAGGGTTGCTGTGAGTCAGGCCCAACATGATGGCACCCAACAACATCATGTTGTAGGGGGGTCAGGGTTATACAGTCCATAACTTTTGGTTGGCAGGGTGACCATCTCAATCTTGGTAAACTCATGAATACAGAATTTGAAACAAGGATTTTCATTTAGACTATTCATTGGTTCCCTGGCTAAATTTGAGGCCTGGTAGTCTAAATTCTCTAATGTGCTGGTTTCAGTAAAATAACCTCAAATAGCCAAAGGTCAGCCTCTTAACCCTTAGAAAGCAACTCAAAATTGACTCCTATGCTTTACTTAAAGATTAGAATCTGCAAGCCTGCCTGGATATCTGTAAATACTAACTCATTTTCAGTCAGCATATTTTCATTGGTATGAGGTTCTTAAGTTCTCCAAGTACTATAAGAGCCATATGGCTTTTGAGAAGCCACTCATAACCCTTGTAACATCACACATACATACTAAAGATCCAATATGGCCTCTAATTTCAAGGGCTCACCATTGGGGTGACTGACATGTCTGTACAAGACACAAGCTCTGAGAAGATCAAAAACACTGTGTAGCAAGTCTTCAGGATGCTCCATCCCATAGAGTTAAGAACCTAAGCCAATACGATACTGAAAATGAAGTTTTAAATCATTTATGCAGAACTTTGAAAAACTAAGGCATATATCACTTAGACTAATATTGAAGAAAAACAAAAGTGAGCAAATATTGTATGAACAGAATTGCACACCTAAATTAAGAGATAGTTCTAGGAAGAGGAGATAATTCTGGGTAATTCTAGGAAGCAGAGATATGAAGTGACAGGAAGAGCTGATGGGGGTGGGTGAAGAGAAAAAGAGAGAAAAGAAATAAAAAGACTGCAGATTTGAAAGGGAAATTCTTGTTTGCTGTGACTATTTCTATAACTGTTACATTGCCACTGTGTTGTGATTAGTTATAGGCAGTCAAAAAAGTCTGTATTTTTCATGTGTAAGTTCCAATTAAAATGTGGCAGCAATTCATCAGACCCACAAAGGAAATGCCATAACTCTGATGGCATCACAGATAACTCATGTAAGCTGGAACTAGCTCCCAAGGCTCTGTTGCTTGCTCAATGAAAAATAAATATTTGGAATCTTTTTTCCTATAAGATAAGCTGTGAAAGGGATCGGCCATGGGACAGTACCTTGACAGAGTCTTTGTCATGATTCTCACTATTGATCTCTCTAGGTGTGTCCAGTTTTGTAAGCAGAAAGTTCTACTCCCGTATTAGGCTCCTTTACTGAGCAAAAATGTTTTTGTGGAATAAGAATTTTCTCTCTGCTCCTCACAGTTCAAGGATTCCTGGCAACATCAAAGAACTGAGCCAACAAAATGGGATGCTTTCTGAACACAAAGATGCTGGGTCCTTCAGTCTCTTTCAAGAAATAATGGTGTCAGCAACACCTCTCAACTGAGATTATCATCATCGCAAACAGCCGGAGCCAGCTTGGTTGTTACTGAATGGGTGTATATGGCACTTTCAAACCAGAATACATCTGGCATTTGAAGATGTTAAGACTTCCTGTTATTTTGTAATGATTCCTGCATCTCAGATATTTAGGGAAGGGAACAATGAATTATAAGAAAAACCTGAAAATTAATCATTGCTGGGAAGAGATGACTGTTTACTGAAGTGCATTCATAAGAAATTTGACTCTACAAGTTCTATCTCAAGACCATAGGATTTAGCAATGTTACAAGTGTGTGTGAAGAAACATCAAGTAACTCAAAACTGAACACATTATACAATGCCACTGCCATTCTCATCCGCAAGCTGGACCTCTTGCCCCCTCTGTTTTGCAGTGACAACCACTAATGACTGTGTCCTGGCTTCACTGGGCCACATATAAGTCTAGAATATAACTGTGGGAAATAAAAAGAGACAAGCTGATTGCTTCCTAATGCTTATGAGCGTCTACATTTGATGATGAAGTTTGTATAGCCCAGTAGACAGGTCCTCTGAGTCTGTCCACAAATTGGTATATACATGTGTTATTTCAGCAAAATGACTTAGCCCATATGTAGACATTAATTTTTATAAGTGGATTTGAGTCAGCGTGGCACTGGTAAAACAGGCACTGATTCTGAGAACCAGAGACTCCACCTAAAAAGAAACTAAGACCAACACTGCAGAAGATCAGTGGTTCTCAGCCAGGAAGAGTCTTTGGTCTCACAGGGGACATGTGCCAGTGTCCGCAGACATTTTTGGTCATCACAACTGGTAAGTGAGCGTGTGTGTGTGTGTGTGTGTGTGTGTGTGTGTGTGTACACTAGTTTGCTTGTGCCACTGGTGTCTAATGGGTAGTGGTCAGGTGTGCTGATGGGACAGCCCTCTCCTTCCCACTCACCAAATCATTATTTGGTCCAAAATGTCAATCAGTGCCCAGGATGAGCAATGCTATGATATGTTAAATATTGCCACAAATGTCTCGCAGTTTCTTCCATCAGGAGAGGTGGCACGTGCCTGCAACCCCAGTGACTCAGAAGGCTGAGACAGGAGGATCTCGAGTTCAAGGCTACAGGCAGCCTGTCCAAATGGAAGAGACCCTGTCTCAAGATAAAAAGTTAAAAAGGGGCAAGGGGAGCAGCTCAGTGGTAGAGCACTTGCCAGGCATGCATGAGGTTCTGGGTTCAACCCTCCAGGACTAAAAAACAAACAAACAAATAAACAAAAAAAGAGTTAGCCTGTATATACCCACATGTGACCTGCCATGACTAATAGATGGTGAAAGTCATATTCTCATGCCAGAGTTGAGCTCATACAAGGGCCTTGTTCTTTTGTCTGTGCTGCCCTGGGGATAATGTCCTGACATTACCATGCTAGGAAGAAGCCCAGGATGAAGGACCAATGGATAGAAAGACCCAGCTGCCCCTGGTGCACATTTGTCAGCAGACAAATCCCCAGCACCCCTTCCCCCCAAAGCGTGGCAATGGAATAATAAATGGCCATCTTAAGTCCTTAAGGGCAGGCTGTTAACACTGTGCAGTAAGGGTAAGAACAGCCTATTAGATGATCTGAGAATGGGTAGAGCTTACCCTCCTGGGTTTTCTCCAAGTGATGGGCCATGAAATATTTCTAATAGGTGGCCCGGAAGGGCCCCAGAGGATGTAGCATCTACAGTCGTTCTTTTATCCTTTGCCTCCACTGACAAAACTAACCAATCAAATTCTGCAGTGAAAACATTATAGCTACTGCTGGGCCTTGCTTTCACTCCCTGGCCCTCTGTTTAAGTTGGTAGCAACTACAGAGTACTGAAGAGAAAGCAGATTGTTAGAAAAATCACAGTGCAGGAGGACGGTCCTGGGTAAACCATTTTCTGGTTACAATGTTCCTGCATTCCACACTCTGTCATTTGGACTCTCCCCACCAAAACAAACACCAAAAGAGATTGCAATTCTACTAAAATAAGCCAGGAGACATTGCATTGTTGAGGGCATCCTTGTTGGTCACCATGACAGTCCTTTGCAGGAACTCACACCAGGTGACCCGTGACCTCAGCAAGATGCCTATGCCCCGCCCAAATTGTAGGGTGAGAAGTGTTGCGATAGGGGTGGAAACAGCGCCTACACTCGTGTCAGGCAGAGGATCTGGGGCCCCGTGTAAGTTAATTGAGCGGCCCCCCTTCGCCATCTCGCCTCTCTCCCCTTCCTCATCCCTGAGCGCTGCTTGCCCCGAACTGGGCAGCACAAGAAATCAGACCCTAGGGTTCCCTCCACCCCAACCTTCAGCCACCACTATCCGTCTCCCAGCAGTGGAATCTGGGGCTGAGGGGCTGGCGAACACGGCCGCCTTAGTGAGGAAGGCTCGGCGTGGTCAGAACTCTGCGCAACGCGTGCAAGCTCATCGTCTAAACCGGCTACGAGACCGATCGTGGCCTCAAGAGCCCGGCTGCAGCCTCCTCTGCGTCCCAGGGCAGCTTGCGGGAGCCTGGGCAGTCCAGGTCTTTCTCCAAAGGCTTCGGAAAAGGGAGGAGGCTTGGCAAGGTGAGCAGGGAGGAGGGCGCGCGCACAGCCGCCAGGAGAGGAAATGCAGCGGCCCCCATAGCCCCTCCCAACCTGCCTGGAGCCTGGCATCAGGTCGCTTTCAGTTCCCTTACGCATCAGGACTTCTCAGCCCTGGCTGCACTTAGGAATCCTCTGGGGATTTGTTTTGTTTTTAAAACGTCAGTGTCTAGACACGCCCTCAGAGAGTCTGAGAAAAACGATCTGAGCAGGCATCTTGGCAGCAGTAGCTCCTGACGTGCAGCTCTTTGTTTGCTAGTTTGGTTTACGGGGGGAAACTACCTTTGGTTCATTCTGTCTTCTGGGTTGAGGCGCCCCACTTCTTCAGACCCTGGACAGCTCAGCTTCAGCTCGGGAAGAAACTCATAGGCGTCCTCGTGCGCCCTCTGGTGTCAGCCATGATGTTGTACAGTTCCTAAGGAAAACACTTATCACAGGGTACTGTTAGAGAAGAAAAAGTGAAAGAGGGGAAAGAAAGGAGGAAGGAGAGGGGAAGGACTAGAGGGAGGGAGGGAGGAAGAGCGGGAAGGACGGAGGAGGGGAGAGAGAGAGAGAGAGAGAGAGAGAGAGAGAGAGAGAGAGAGCGCGATCCAGAGATCCGTATGAGTAACCTATAATTCTCACTGTTGGCAACTTGTGTATTTGCAGTAGTTTTTGTAAATTTATTCTTTACAAAAATAGAAGCAGGACCTCAACCAGAAAACTTCTGGAACTAATCAACTCCTTCAGCAAAGTGGCAGGTTATAAAATCAACACACAAAAATCGATGCCTTTTATTTCCACCAACTGCAAACAGGAAGAGAAGGAAATTTCAGAAAAAATAACCTTTCACAATAGCCCACCAGAAAATTAAACACCTTGGAATCAATCTAACCAAAGACCCTTCAGATCTCTATAAGAAAAATTTCAAAACATTAAAGAAAGATATAGCAGAGGACACTGAAAAATGGAAAGACTTTCCCTGCTCCTGGATAGGGAGAATTAATATAGTAAAAATGGCTATCCTACCAAAAGCAATTTATAGATTTAATGCAATCCACATTAAAATTCCACTGACTAACCTTACATAAATAGAAAAAATTATCCAAAAATTCATACGACAAAAGATCACGTATAGCCAAAACACTCTTAAGCTACAAAACTAATGCAGGTGGAATCACAATCCCTGACTTCAACCTATACTGTAGAGCAGTGGTAGCAACAACAGCTTGGTACTGGCACAAAAATAGGCCTGAAGACATGTGGAACAGAATAGAAGACCCAGAAATACCTCAACAAACCTATAACCACCTTATTTTTGACAAAGGAGCAAAGCAAGTAAACTGGAAAAGGGACAGCCTTTTCAACAAATGGTGCTGGGAAACATGGGCATCTGCATGCAGAAAAATGAAAACTGACCCCCATCTCTCAATATACATGAGAGTTAACTCAAAATGGATAAAAGATCTCAACAGAAAACCAGAAACTTTAAAAGTTATAGAAGACAAGATAGGCAATACACTTCATCATATAGGCATAGGAAAGTATTTCTTTAATAGGACTCCAGTTGCTCAAGAAATTGCAACAAGAATAGATCAATGGGCTTACATGAAATTAAAAAGCTTCTGCACAGCAAAAGGAACAATTAACAGAGTCAAGGAAAACCCCACTGAATGGGAAAAAATCTTTGCATCCTATACATCAGACAAAGGTCTAATTACTAGAATTTATAAAGAACTCAAGAAAAAAACTCCCAAGAAAACAAATAACCCAATACACAAATGGGCAAAGAAACTGAATAGACAGTTCTCAAATGAAGAGGTTCATAAATCCATGAAACACATGAATAAATGCTCAATATCCCTAGCCATTAGGGAAATGCAAATTAAAACAACTCTGAGATTTCACTTTACACCAGTAAGAATGGCCAAGATCAATAAAACAAATAACAACAAATGCTGGCAAGGTTGCGGGGAAAAGGGAACATTCTTACATTGTTGGTGGAGCTGTAAATTGGTCCAACCACTGTGGAAATCAATATGGAGGTATCTTAAAAAACTAAAAACAGATCTACCATATGACCCAGCTATAACACTCTTGGGAACTTACCCAAAGGGAGATGGGTCATCATACCACAGAAACACCTGCATCTCCATGTTCAATGCAGCACTTTTCACAATAGCAAGGATATGGAATCAACTAAAGCGCCCTTCAACAGAAGAATGGATAAAAAAACTATTGTACATATACACAATGGAATACTACTCATCAAAAAATTGAAATAATGCCATTTGCAGCAAAATGGATGGAATTGGAGAAAATTATTTTAAGTGAAAGAACACGAGCTCAGAAAGAGAAACACCACATGTTCTCACTCATGTGGGAGCTGAATCAAAATTATAAGAAGGAAAAAATCTTATACAAAGGTCAGATCATAACAAAAGAAAAAAGCTAAGAATGGTATTATTATAGATGGTCTAGAAAATGCATGTAATAGTTCTGATAAGGTAAAAAGAAAGTTCACTACAGAAAAAGTTTCTATCTTAAACAGAACTGGAACCCAAGGATATATAGAAAAATATTACCATAAAAAGACAAGTAAATGGTAGAGAAGTCTTTGATGGGGATGGGATAAGGGGAGGAAGCACACAAGAGGGTAAGGGGGAACCTATATGAATAACGTACAACAAAATGCATATATGGAAATGTCACAATGATAAGCATGTCAGAATGAATCACATTAAGGTGTACATTAAAAATTTCCAGTAAAAAAAGAATATATACAAAAACAGAAGCAGCGAACTCCCATCCTTGTGGTTGGAATAGCTCGGGGTAGGTGTATTAGAGTTGAGGAAGTAAGCTTTCCTCTGGCCCAGGTGTCCAGACGAATGGGACAGGGGGCTGCTGCAGAATCTCTTATTGTATCACTGTCCTGTGGATGCCAAAACTTGTTTTTTCTACACAATATAAAATAAGGCGCCAGAACTAGTGATGTAGAACAGCCTGCCTAGATCTGGAGCCTCTGCTGGTGGTGGCAGTGCAGGAGCTTGGCCCACCTGTCTTCAGGTAGAAGTACCTGGAAAGTGTGGCGGCCTCTGGGAAGTACTACAGTGTTGCTATATGGATTTTAAAAAGTGTAACACTTGCATGTAATTGCTATAATGTGCATTTCGAGGCAGTTGTGAGACTGGTCTGTGACTATTGATGTACTCTTATAAATTCAGAGAGAGCTTGTTGGACGTTTATTATTATTTTTTTTTACATATTATTTTCAAAGTGTCTATTTTGAATTAAAATTTGTTACACCACTACAAAAAAAAAATAGAAGCAGGCTATATGTGCTGTCTTGCTAACCCTTTGCTCCACACACAACAAATGCATTGTCATATAAATACATTTAATTCTATATTATCTTAATTGCTTATATAATTGAATAGTATCTTACATGCAATACTAGTAAAAATATCTAACAATTATTGAGCACTATGTGCTAAGATTTATGTTAAGTACTTGACATGGATAATATCATTTTATATTCATAACAGTCCTATACAGGATTATAATTGTTCCCATTTTAAAGATGATATTGATGTTATAGAGATTTGAAAATTTCCCTAAGAGATGGAGATATGATCAAACACCAACACTTTATATTACTAGGTATATTAAATCTGTTCCTTATTATTGTCACATTTATTGTCTCCTTTGGGAATTATAAATTGCTTGTGTGTGTCTCACACACATTTATGGTCACAAGATTGTTTCTTTATTACTTATTCTAGAGCCCTGGATGGATTCATGGATCAAAGGTGTGCATTTTAATGGTTTTACATTTACAAGGTATGGACAAAAATATGGTGAACATTTAAATAATAAAACTGTTAGAGTAAAAGACACATTGCCATTAATCCCTCTCAAAAAACTCCCCCTGGCTTGAACCCACTTATCCCACATTCTTGAA
>VMDO01036839.1:0-14815 GCA_007922755.1 Pedetes capensis
GACTCGACAGCACCTAACAACAACAACAACAATGGCTGATTGTTCTGGGATTGTTTCAGAAGTGGGCTGTAACGTCCTTCTCCCATTTTTGCAGTGCTGGGGATCGAATCCAGGGCCTCAGGGAGCACAGAACAGCACTCTACCAACTGAGCTAAACCCCAGCTCCAATAAAATCATTATCATCAATGCCTACGGCATTTAACAAGATATATTCCCAAAGTTTGTCTGTAACTTGTTGTTTGGTGCTGTTGGCAGGATTCAATGATTTAACAGTGCCCGGGATACATGTGTTAACTAAACAAATCAGGTACATGCATGTTGCTAATTATATATTCTGCATGTGATGCTTAAAAACATATTTATCCTTGAAAACTGCAGGCTTCCCTAAGGACAAAGAAGCAAGAGCCTGCAGCCATAGCACCCTAGCATCAGATTCTGTCAGATTTTGGAAGCTAAGCAGGTTTGGGTCTCGTTAGTCCTTGGATGGGAGACCACCTCGGAATCAGGTGCTGTAGGTTTTGGAGAAGGTTCTGGCAGCCCACTCTGGAAACAATCAGTCATGGAAAACCCTATGAATAGCAGAGCAGCACTGACATAGTGCTGGGCATGGCACAGTGTGGAGGAGTGCTTCATCTGTGGCACACAAGATCTCTATGACTCAGACCCAGCTCAATGGCACCTAACAACAACAAGAACAGGAAAAAAAGAAGGGTGTTGTTTATTAAATATCAGTAAAAAGTATAGTACTATCTTCAATCATGCTGTAATCACTGTTTTTACCTCAAAGGAAAATGAAAAAAATGATGCCTATTATTTGTGCCAAATCACCACCTAAGAATAAGAAATTTCAAGTGGTACTACGAGAAACAAGGAAGTCTCTTAAGAATGTATTTTCTTCTGTAAATAAGGAAGAATATAAAATATATCTCTTTTGACAGCACTGCCCTAAGAAAAATTTTTCAAGATGGGTTCCATTAAAGAGTACATCTCATTTCACTAAGTGCAATCAGGTCATCCTTTTTAATTCCAGAAATGTCTTTGCCCAGACAAATGTCATTTGGACCCTTGGTGCATAAATTGTAATAATTTTTTAGACAGAAACTTCAGGGTTGATCTGCCAAGTCTACATGCTTCCTTTTATGGTTTTCTAGCACAAAGAGCTACTAAGGAGAAATATCTGCAAATGAGAAAGGCGACATGACACAGAAGGCCTGTGCACACAGGGATGGTTTGCCTTTGCACAGGGTTCAAGGATCAATGTAGCTGTCATTTCCTCCTTTGCCGCGGGGTCATTCTTTTATGCAAATGAAAGATTGATTTATAGGTACATTACCCTTATTATGTTGGAGTACAGAGTAAGGTTCAGAATACAATCTTCAAATCTAGGGAGTGAAGTAGAGAATGTCCTTGCTTACAGAGTTTCAGGAAAGACTAACATTTTGGACTCAAAGAAGCATTGTTCTCTTAGGCTTTAAGGCCAAGCAGCTTATCAGCTAAACTAATGATCCTCCTGGTTCTTTCATCCTTTACAGAGCCATCTAATTAAACAGCAATACCTGCTAACCCAGAGAGGTGACAAGTGTGTCCTGTGGGTTAGAACGTGGCGAGCCATGCAAAACCCATTAAAAGTACCAGAATGTTGTGGCCAATAGAGCCACTCAATCCACCAGGAAATTTGTTATATGACTTGAGTGTTTTCCAAGGGACCAACAGAGCTCTTCTAATGTACTTAATATTTATATATGCACTGAAACAAGCCATAAAGACACAGCATGATAATGTGAGAACCGCACAGGCTCCAGAGTATGAAGACTGGGGTTCAAGTCTGTTGTTGTTAGGTGCCGACTCATAGCGACCCTCCTAGGGTTTTCAATGATTGTTTCCGGATTGCTTTGGGAGTGGATTGCCATGCCCTTTTCCTTGGGTTCAAGTCTAGCCCTACTTTTTTTTTTTTTTTTTTTTTTTTGCGGTACTGGGGATTGAACCCAGGTCATGCTTGCATGCTTTGCAAGTGCTGTACCACTGAGCTGCACCCCCAGCCCATTTGTTTTACTTTTTTGAGACAGGGTCTCACTAAGTTACACAGACTGCCTCTGGTCTCGAACTTGCGATCCTCCTGCCTCTGTCTCCCAAGCCGCTGGGATTACAGGCATGTGCCACTGCTCCCAGCTAAGTCTAGCCCTACTGTTTTATAAACTAGACAACAGGGATGATAATAATACTACCTGGTATACTTCATAGAATTTGAGATCAATTGAGTTCATGTATCACAAATATTTTGTAGAGTTATGACCTTCTAGATCCTATTTTTAAGAAAATTATTACTATTATTATTATTACTACTACTACTATTAGTACTATAAGAGACAGGGTCTATGTTACCCCAAATTTCTGGGCCAAAATTTCTGATTCTCCTGCCTCAGATTCCTGAATACCCTGGACTACAGGGGTGCATCACCATGTACACCCTCAGATTCTATTTCTTCTTATTATGATTACATTGGCTAGTTATCCAGTACATTAATAGGTGTGGATCTTAACCAGGGTATAATAATAAATCAATTGCACATGTATGGTGTGCTGATTTGGGTAAGTCATTGATCTAATAGCACTAAGCCCTAGGAAGTTAAATATGGCTTTCACACTCTGCTGCAGTCTACAGAACAAGTCTCTCACTATTCAGGAAAGGCTGTTTATTCATTTTTATATATACAGAAAGAACAGTAAGAAAGTGGGACTGTGTACATTTATATTAGCATTTAAATCAATATTTTATTTGAGAATATGTTAGAGAGCAGGATTGTTTAAATTAATGTTTATCTACTTGAAATATTTGTTGAAAGTGCAAGCTGACATCAAAGTACTTAAATATGGCTTAGATCAAGGGATTAGACTTTGAGGCTTAATGGAAATAAACTTCAAAAGGCACCTTTGACAAAAGTTAATATAAATGGGATATATAAATATAAAATACGATTTTTGTCTTAAAGAAATAGTTAAGCAGTAAACACAAATCTATCCCATGTCTCAGTGGGATTTAAGTAATAAAAAGGGGTAGGTAACCCCTTTAATAAAGTATGGAATACTCTTAATGGTTGTCTGCCTAAAGTGATATGGAACAATTTGATTAAGTTTAGGCAAGTGAGTGATTCATCTATAGCAAGAAAATCTGATACAGGTCTTGCATAGAAGCCCTGAAGAGAAAAAACAGTGCTTTAGGGCATGTGCATTCAAAATATCCTGTCTCCAACTTCTCAAACTACTTGTTTGTTTAATATAAAGTGCACAGGTTAGTGGCTGCACCACTCAGAATTTGGTCTGACTCAAGGGGTGTGACAAAGTACACAGGGTGGGAGGAGAAAGCCCAGGACTCCAGAATGCTAACCTCTCCCTTTTCCATTCTTCTTTCTTCTGTGGTTCAATGCAACCTTTTTCACTATAAAGCTCCAGTCAGCACTGTCTCCTTGACTTTCATGTCTGGGTCTTATGGACACAGTTTATTTCTAAGGAAATAATCTTTGGCATATTAAGGCAGCCTGTTAAGAGAGAGAGAGAGATGGTTTAATGGTTGATGCAGACATATATTTGTAATGTATCTATCACTGTCTTTTCTTCTGACTGTATTTCACCCATTTGGATAAATTCTGGAGTTGTATTCATATAGTACAGCTGGTAAACACAGTGGTTATCTACCTAACTGCTTATTGATGAACACCTAACCATTCAAGATGCCCTGGAAAAGAAAATCTCTGGTATTATAAAGGCATTAAAAGAAGGATTTTTTAATACTTAGAAAGACTAGTCAAAATATCTTTGGCATCCTATTAAGCAAAAAAAAAAAAAAAAAAAGAACAAAATCCTTGGCATAGTGTCTAATAGCAAATATTTATCACTTTTTCCTATTTTCTAAATGTTTTACATAAGTTATCATTATGAGTAGATTACACTTTCTTTGTGTTCAAGAAATCTATTTCCCTAGTATTTTCCAGAGCACCTAGCACTGAACTAGGCAAATGAAGAGACTGCAAAATAGTTAAAGAAATAAAATGAGTATTTGTTTTCTTTCAGTGAAACAACTGATCTAAATTAAAACTCTTATGTCATCAGAGTCCATTAACCAATCAATATATGAAAAAATATTCAATGTGATCATATTATACCATAATATATTTTAGTAAGATCATCTTACATTTGTTTAATGCTGCGTATTCATAAAGTGCTTTTGCTTTACCATCACTTTTGCCTTTCCCTCATCTCAGTTCAGTAGTGGCTTGGATCCATTATTCTCAATTTATAGACAAGAAATTGAGACATGGAGAAGTTATGTTTCTTCATTTGTTCAATAAGCCAGGCATTTTTCTGGATACCAGATTTACAGAGATGAATATGACAAAGTTGCTACTTTTAGGGCACTTCGTGGTGTGTGTGCCAATATTCAACAACCAGCTCTTCAAGTACATGCTCAATATGAATATGTGGATTAATATTCTCCTTTAGCATATAAGGTGTTTCAAAAATGAAACAAGGTTGTAAGTTGGAATTTCACTCATTTGTCAATGATATGAGAGACTGATAAATCAATGAATAATTTTTAAATATCGGAATATTTTCTCCTTTGTGTAATTCACAATGTAATGGCTATAAATAATGGGTTATTAACATTTTGTTCATCAATTTCTTAAGTCTAAACAATCAACAAATTGAGTCCTGATTTGCAGTGTTTTCTGATTTCAGAAGTGTAAGTATTCCTATCATGGCCAATTTCAAATTATCAATACAAAATTACTGAAATCAGAGTTGGGGAAAAATGCACAGTAGTGCACCATCACATAGTATTTCCACCATTCAGATATAATAGATATAAATAACTTCAAGGGCATAGATAACCACAAAGTGATTAATTTTAAATATTTATAATTTTGTTTTTAATATAACTTAACTTTAGGTTTATATAACCAAATTTTTAATAATTTCTGTGCTTTAAAATGAATTAAAAACATAACTCACATAAAAAAATAATTTGCAAATCATATATCTGATAAAGTATTAAAATCCAGAATAAAGAACACCTATAATCCAACAACAACCCGATTTTAAAAAATGGGCAAAGGACTTGAACAGACATTTCTCCAAAGGAGATACACAAATGGCCAGTAAGCACATGAAAAGATAATCAACATCACCAATCATTTGGTAAATGAAAAAACCAGAATCACACCAACTTGGATGATTATTATTTGAATAAAAAACCAAAACAGCAGAAAACAACAAACATAAGGGAGGATGTAGAGAAGTTCAAACTCTCATACACTGCTGCTGGGAATGTAAAATACTGCAGTTGTATGGTGGCTCCTCAATAATTAGATACAGGATTATCATATGAGCAATTCCACTTCTAAGTATATACCTAAAAGAACTGAAAAGAGAACTGAAAAGTAGGAATTTGTACACCAACACTGGCAGCAGCATTAACAATAGCCTAAAGGTGGGAATAAGCCAAATGTCCATCAACAAATGAATGGTTATACAAACTGTGATATATACATACAATGCAATATCATTCAGCTTTGTAAAGGCTGAGTGGGGTGGTGCAAACCTATAATACCAGGACTCCAGACACTGAAGTAGGAGGATCAAGAGTTTGAGGTCAGATTGGGCTACATAGTGAGACTCTCTCAAAAAGCCAAGGGTTGGGGATATAGTGCAGTGGTAGAACACTAGCCTAGCATGGGTGAAAGACTGGAATTCTGATATATGCTACAGGATAGATGAACTTGAAAAGATTACGCTAAGTGAAATACGCCAGAGCCAAAAGGACAAATATTGTATAATTCCACTTATATGGGATACCTAAAGTAGTCAGACTCACAGAGACAGAAGGAATAGTGGTTACTAGCACTTGTGGGGAGGGAACAATAGAGAATCATTATTGAATGGATACGAAGTTTCAGTTAGGGATGATGAAAAGTTCTGGAGATGGACAGTAGTGATGATTAGTACCACAAGGTGAATGTTTTTAATGCCGTTGGACCCTTACAAATGGTCTAAATGATGAATTTTATGTTACACAAAATTTAACACAATTTTTAAAAATAAGGTAGTTAATAGTGAATATCCTAATGCTCTAGTAATTTTAAAAGAAAAGCTCACATTAATACTGTAAATTTAACAATCACATTTTTGTGAGGCAGGACAGGCTGGCTTCAGGTATGGAGAAGCTTACTTCTCTTCTCATGGAGTGGCAGAAAGAGAAACTTGCTCAGGGTCACATGTGAAATGGAAGAGCCAGCCCTGACCCTAGGGCCTCTAGGTCATCCAGCACTATTTCCACAGCTGGGTATTGTTTTCCATATCAGCGAGTAAGTACCAGAGTGTCACCAAGTTCTGAGTTTTGTGTTTGTTACAGAATGACTTCTAGGGGCCAGAAAAATGGCTCTGGAGGTTAAGCTTTACAAAGATTGTGAGTTTGGAAAAAGACATTTTTAGAGAGAAGAAATGTGGGGGGATGGAGTGAGAGGAAGCTAGAGGTCCAGTGGTTTATCTGCTAGGTCTGTAGCAAGGCTGGAATGGGGGGCATATGAAGCTCCCAACTTTTGAGTGATGATTGGCACCACAAGGTCTCACTAACTCACTAACTTTTGAGTCTCACTAACTTATGTATATACTCAAGTTGAGGGTAGGGTCATGAGAGATGGTTCTGCCTTCCAAATGTAGGTGCCACCTAGACAACAGGTATCCAAGGACATCTTTATCTCCTGTGAATTTCCCCAGGTTCCCTAGTACCTTTCATTTGGTGGTTGTCATGTTGGTGTTGTTGTTAGGTGCTGTTGATTCTGTGTCCAAGTCATAGTGACCCTATGCACAACAAGTGAAGCAGTATTATTAGTGCTTCTCTGTTATTCATAGGGTTTTCAATGGCTGATTGTTTTTTGGGAGTGAGTTGCTGGTCCTTTCCCTAAGCCTACAGCAACCGGTGTTCCCAGACGGTATCCCATCCAAGAACCAACCAGGTCCAACTCTGCTGAGCTTCTAAGACCTTATGGGATCGGACAATACAGTGGTATAGCTGCAGCCATGTGGTTATCATAGGAACCTGGAAATGAGGTAGTAACCCTGACAGCCTGCAAAGGGGTCCTAAGCTGTGATGCTGAGGAAATCTTTTACTCAGAGGAAATGACACGTGCAGACTCAGAGGCAAGACAAGAAAGCCAAAGGCTGTGGACAGAAAATAACTATGCCAGCACAGGAGGTCACAATATGCATGCCACTCCACAGCACCTTGAACCTTGTGATGAAGAACTTGTATCCTTCTGAGAAAGATGCTGTTATGGTACAAAACCTTTTCATTTATTTCTTTTTCAGAAATAACCTCCTTCCTCAATTTTTACATCTATATTTAAAAATCACAGAGTGAATTTTTAGAGTCTTTCAAAGTAAGTTCAACTAATTTATGGTCCCCACACATTCCCAATAACACTTAAAAAATGAAATTATAAGGTGAACTTACAGATAGGAAAGTCTCTAAGAATATAAAACTTACAGAGTTTTACTTTCATTTTTTACTAATATTAAAATGGACTTTATTGAAAACTCAACTCTTAATTGATTGTAAGTTATGGAACATTAGTGCTTTCAAGTCACAAAGGTAATACAGTACTTAGTGGCAGTATAAGAGCGTTCTCATTTGTCAACACTTAATGTCAGGCATTTTAATTTTTTCCATCATCATTGGTATGAAACAGTATCTCATGATTTTAACTATATTTCCCTAATGCTAAACAAGCTATCTTATACATTTTTGCATATTATAATTTACCCTCCAGTAAACTTCCTGTCCATGGCTTTTGTTTATTTTATAAATTGGGAAATTGTTTTTTTTTTCCTTTTTGATTTATGGGATTTAAAACATATTCTGGCTCTCAGTTCTTTACAAGCTATATGTACTACAAATATCTTCCAAAATCTATTACTTGATTTTGTAGCTACATTATTGTGAAATATTGTTTTATTTTTCCTCTCTAAAATGGAAATGAAAACATCTATCTCATGATGAATAATATACTTGAAATCTCTTGGTCAAGTGTCAGGCACATATCAGATATTCAGTGAGTTTTCTCAATTCGTCTTCAACCCATATCCTTAAGAAAATCATAATTGAGCCAGGCACTGTGACATACACCTGTAATCCCAGTGACTCAGGAGGTGGAGGCAGGAGGATCACAAATTCAAGGCCAGAGGCAGCCTGGTAACTTTGGGAGACCCTGTTTCGAGATAAAAAAATTTGAAAAGGGGTTTTGGGGGTACAGCTCAGTACTAAAGTATTTGCAATGTATGCACAATGCTCTGAGTTCAGTCCCCTAGTACTGGAAAAGAAAAAAGGAAAAGAAAAAACCAAAACCCCCCAAATTCATAATTGAGTAATAGGGGAATGGTTAAAAGCATAGGTCCTAGGGTTGACCGGATTTGGATTTGAATCCCAACTTTATCATACTTAGCTGCATGACCTTGGTCCACCTAGATTAAGCTCTTTTACCCTCAATTTCCTCAATTGTAGAAGTAGGAAAATAAAAATGATTAATTCACAATAGTATTGTGAGGAATAAAGGGTTTAGTCCTGTGACTGGCAAACATGGGCTGTCACTATTGTTATCGTTATTACAGGAGTTATGTGTACAGATAACCATAATATAGAGCAGCATACCACAAAAACTCCATATGAGAAAAATAATAATTAGATAACTTCCACTAGGGACCAGGAGAGACTAGATAAAGACTTCATAGAGGAAATGCCATTAGAATGGACCTTAAGGGAAATTAGAAATGAGCATATTCTAGAAAACAAACCAGGGGCATAAATGGGTATATATTTGTTGCTGTTAGGTGCCATTAAGTCAGGTTTAACTCACATACAACAGAATGAAACACTTCTCAATTCTGTGCCAGGCACACACTCTTATTTATGTTTAAGCTCATTGTTGCAGCTACTGCATCAATTCATGTAGTTGAGCTTCTTCCTTTTTTTCATTGACCAGCCACTCTCCCAAGCATGATATCCTTCTCCAGGGATTGGTCTCTCCTGACAACATGTCCAAAATATCTAAGATGCAGTCTAGCCATCCTTGCTTCCAAGGGAGCACTTTGGTTGCACTTTTTCTAGGACAGATCTGTTGGTTCTTTTGGTTGTTGTTGTTGTTGTTAGGTGCTGTCGAGTCGAGTCCGACTCATAGTGACCCTATGTACAGCAGATTGAAACACTTCCCAATTCTGTGCCAGGCAAACGATCTTATTTATGTTTAAGCCCATTGTTGCAGACACTGTGTCAATCCATCTGGTGGAGGGTTTTCCTCTTTTGCATTGACCCGCCACTCTTCCAAACATGATGTCCTTCTCCAGGGATTGTTCTCTCCTGACTACATGTCCGAAATATGTAAGACGCAGTTTGGCCATTCTTGCTTCCAAGGAGCACTCTGGTTGTGCTTCTTCTAGGACAGATTTGTTGGTTTTTTTGGCAGTCCATGGTATATTCATCTCCAGCACCATAATTCAAGAGCATCAACACTTCTTCTGTCTCCCTTATTCAATGTCCAACGTTCACAACCATTATGATGCAACTGAAAATATGGCATCAGTCAACTGCACCTTCTTCTTCAATGTGATGTCTTTACTTTTCAGTACTTTAAAGAGACCTTTTGCAACTGCTTTTCCCAATGCAATGCATCTTTTGATTTCTTGACTGCTGCTTCCACTGGTGTTGATTGTAGTACCAAGTAAAGCAAAATCCTAGACAACTTCAATCCTTTCTCCATTTATCATGAAGCTGCATATTGACCCAGTTCTAAGGATTTTTGATTTGTTGATATTGAGGCCCAATCAACACTGAAGGCTATGTTCTTCAATCTTCATCAATAAATGTTTCAAATCTTCTTTGGTTTCAGTAAGCAAAGTTGTGTCAACTGCATGACTCAGGTTGTTAATATGTCTTCCTCCAATCATGATGCCATGTTCTTCTTCATAAAGTCCAGCTTCTTAGATTATTTGCTCAGCATAGAAATTGAAGAGGTATAGCGAAAGGATACAGCTTTGGAGCACACCTTTCTCAACTTTAAACCAGTGTTTCCTTGTTCTGTTTGAACAGCTGCTTCCTGGTCCATGTACAGATTCCTCATGAATACAATTAAGTGCTCTGGTATTCTCATTCTTTGCAGTGCTATCCATAATTCTTTGTAATTCTTTTCATAGTCAATAAAACATAGGAAACATCTTTTTGGTATTCTCTGCTTTCAGCTAATATCCATCTGACATCAGCAATGATGTCCATGGTTCCATGCCCTTTTCTGAATCTGGCTTGATTTTCCAGCAGTTCCCTGTCTACATACTGCTGCAGTCACTTTTGAATGATCTTTACCAAAATTTTACTTGCTTCAGATATTAATGATATTGTTTGATAGTTTCTGTATTCAGTTGGATCCCCTTTCTTGGGAATCAGCACAAAATGGATCTCTTCCGGTTAGTTAGCCAGATAACTGTTTTCCAAATCTCTTGGCATAAATGAGTGAGCATCTCCAATGCTACATCTGTTTGTTGAAACATCTCTGTTGGTATTCCATCAATTCCTGGAGCCTTGTGTTTTGTCCAATTCCTTCAAGGTAGCTTCCACTTCTTCTTTTAGTACCAGTGGTTACTGATGATATGCAATCTCTTGAAGTAGTTGTTCATCCACCAGTCCTTTTTGATATAATGACTTGGTATATTCCTCCTATCTTCTTTTGATATTTACTGTGTCATTTAGTATTTTCCCTGGAGAATCCTTCACTATTGCCACTTGAGGCTTGAATTTTTTTCTTCAGTTCTTTAAGTCTGAGATAAACAGACTGTGTGCTTCCCTTTTGATTTTCTATCTCCAGCTCTTTGCACATGTCCTTATAATATTTGATTTTGTCTTCTAAAGCTGCCCTTTGATATCTTTATTTAGTTCTTTAACTTTGTTATGTCTTCCTTTTACTTTAGCTGCTTGACATGCAAAGGCAAGTTTCAGAGTCTCTTTTGACATATAATTTGATATTTTCTTTTTCTTCATTTTTAATAACCTTTTGCTTTTCTCATGAATGATGTCTTTGATGCTATGCCACAACTTGTCTAGTCTTCTATCTTTAGTGTCAAATGCATCAAAGCTGTTCTTGCAGTGGTCTCTGAACTCACATAGGATATACTCAAGGTCACACCTCTCGTACACTTCTTTTAATTTTCCTCAGTTTCAGTTTGAACCTGCATATGAGCAGTTAATGATCTAATCCAAAACCAGCACTTGGTCTTGTTCTGACTTTTGATTTTGAGGTTTTTTAAAGGCCTCTTTCCACAAATGTAGTCAGTTCAGTTTCTGTATGTTCTACCTGGTAGCTTCCATGTGTATAGCTGCCATTTATGTTGGTGAAAAAAATCTATTTGCAATGAAAAGGTCATTGGTCTGACAAAATTCTATCATGTGATCTCTGGCATCGCTTCTGTCACCCAGGCTATATTTTCCAACTAATGAGCCTTCTTTGTTTCCATCTTTTGCATTGCAGTCCCCAGTAATTATCAGTACATACTGATTTCATATTTGATCAATTTCAAACTGCAGAAGCCGGTAAAAATCTTCCCTATCTTCATTTGTGGCCTTAGTGGTGGGTGTGTAAATTTGAATAATAGTCATATTAACCGGCCTTCCTTGTAGGCATATGGACATTATTGTATCACTGACAGAATGGTACTTCAGGACAGATCTTAAAAGGTCTTTTTTGATGATAAATGCAACCCTGTATCTCTTTATGTTGTCATTCCTGGCATAGTGGTGTGCTGTTAAGTTGTGTCTGATTCATAGCATAGTAGACCATATGACTACCTGATTCAAAATGAACCATGCCAGTCCATTTCAGCTCACTGATGCCTAGAATATTGATGTTTCTGTGGCCCATTTCCCTTTTGATGGTTTCTAATTTTCCTAGATTCATACTACATATATTCCATGTTCCAATTATCAATGGACGTTTAGAATTCTTCCTTCTCATTATATTGTTGTTGTTGGGTGCTGTCAAGTCAGTGTCTGACTCATAGAAACCCTATGAACAACAGGCAAAACATTATTGTTATGCTTCTAGGGTTTTCAGTGGCTGATTGTGTTTTGGGAGTGAGTTGCTTGGTCCATCTCCCAAGCCTAAAGCACCTGGTATTCCCAGGCAGTCTCCCATCCAAGTACTAATTAGGCCTGACCCTGCTTAGCTTCTGAGATCTGATAGGATCAGATCCTACAGTGGTATGGTTGCAGGCTCTCGTTTTATATATATGTAGTGAGATAGTATAGATATTTGATATCTCATATATATATATATATATATATATATATATATATACTGATATATATGATATATACATACTTGGATGGGAGATATATATATTATATACTTGGATTCATATATATATATATATATATATATATATATATATATGATATCAAATACCTTTACTATCTATCCATTCATTTGGTGAAGTACAGGGACAACTGAATAAGTCAGAATCAGATGAGATCATTTCATTCCAATCAGAATGGCTGCAACCAAAACAGCAAAAAATAACAAATGCTGGTGAAGGTGAAAAGAGAAGGGAACTCATACATTGTTGATGGGAATGTAAATTAGTACAGCCATTATAGAAGTTCCTCAAAACACTAAAATTAGATCTACCATATGATCCATGTATTCCACTTCTGGGTATATATGCAAAGGAAATGAAATCATATCAAAGAGAGACTTGGACTTCACAGTATTCACAATAGCTAAGATATGGAATCAACCAAGTTATCTATCAGGAGATAAATGGATAAAAAAATGTGGCATATACATACAACAGAATTTTATTTAGCCATAAAAAAGGAGGAAATCTTCTTATTTGTGGCAGAGTGGACAGAATTGGAGGATGTTACATTAAATGAAATAAATCAGGCACAAAGACATTGTACATTCTCACACTCATTTGGTGGAAACTAAAAAAGTGGATCTCGAAGGAGAGAGTAGACTAGAGATGTAGCTCAGTGGTAGAGAGCTTGTCTGCCATGCACAAGACCCTGTGTTCAACTCCTAGCAGCATAAAGAGAAGGGGAGGAGAAGAAGGGTGAAAAAAGAGGGAATGTGCAGAGTCGTGATTGCTAGATGCCAGGATGGGCACAGGAGACAGGGACAGAGAGAGAGTGGATAACGGGTGCCAAAATACAGTTAGATAGGAGGAATAATTTCTAGTGTCCTACAGCACAGCAGTGTGACAAGTGTCTAATAAAAACCTATTATCAGTATGCATTTTATGAAGAACCAGAAGAGTTCACAGGCTCCAAACACAATGAAATGATAAGGAGATATAATTGCTAATTATCCTGATTTGATAATTATACACTGTATACATGGACCGAGTTACCACTGTGTATCCCATAAATTTGCACAATTATTATGTCAATTAAAAAGAAAAACAAAGGTCTGTGGCACGCACCTATAATTCTAGCAACTTGGGAGGTGGGGGCAAGAGGATTGCAAATTCAAGGCCAGAGGCAGTCTGTATGACTTAGGGAGACCCCATCCAAGATAAAAAATAAAAAAAAAGATGCTGGAGGGTGCAGCTCAGTGGCAAAGCACTTGCAAAATATGTACAAGGCCCTGTTGTATTTTTCTTAGCAAACTCCAGGTATGAGCATGGTTAAATGCTATTTCTCAAATAGAAAGTGGTGGGCACTTCTACACAAAAAACTACAAATGAACTATATTAGCTAGGAAATTCCAACCATTCAAACCCATAGAAATCCTAAACATTTTGAAAGGAAAAAAAGCCACTATATTTTTCCTTTTCCAAAACTTATTCTACTCATAGTAACTACTATGTGTGCACAGATGTAGCTAAAAGGATCACAGTGGGACCGACAGGTTTGTCCTTTTTGTCTACCAATTCATGTGTTTGCTCCTTTGCTGTTGTTAGGTGCTGTCAGGTCGACAGCACTCTACCAAATGAGCTAAACACAAGCCCTTTGTTTGCTTCTGACATAAGTAAACAGCAGTTATATTCACCACTAAATAAATCTTGCTGTTGTTGTTAGGTGTCAAAATGTTGGGTCCAAGTCAGAGCTACCGTATATACAACAGAACCAAACATTCCCCGACACCGTGCCATGCCCAGCACTGCATCAGTGCTTCTCTGCTATTCACAAGGTTTTTAATGGCAAATTGTTTGGGGATTTGTTTTGAGAGTAGACTGCCATGTCCTTCTCCCATTTTAGCTGTGCTAGGGATTGAGCCCACGTCTGTCAGTTTGCCGCACTGTGGGGCCTTGCATGTTGCCATGAGGCTGAGAGCTCTGCCACTGTAACCTCGGACATGAGCAAGGTTACCCATGGTGGACAGGTTTTCAGCTGAGCTTCCAGACTAAGACAGACTAGGGAGTAGGACCTGGCGAACCACTCCCGAAACAACTAGCCATTGAAGACCCTATGGATAGCAAAGAGACACTGTCAGATATACTGCCGGAAAATGAGGCCCCCAGGTTGGAAGGCACTCAAAAGACTACTGGGGAAGAGTTGCCTACTCAAAGGAGAGTCTACCATGATAACGGAAATGGAGTAAAGCCCCAGGGTGCTCAACTTGCTGATGTGGCACGACTCAAAATGAGGAGAAACAACTGTAAACATCCATTAATAATTGGAACATGGAATGTACGTAGTATGAATCTAGGAAAATTAGAAATCGTTAAAAGAGAAATGGAGCGCATAAACATTGACATTCTAGGCATCAGTGAGCTAAAA
>VMDO01036840.1:0-14812 GCA_007922755.1 Pedetes capensis
TGGTATTTCATAGTGGTTCTGATTTGCATTTCCCTATTGACTGATGATATTAAGTATCTAGTCATGTGCTTATTGACTGCATGTGTTTAAGTAAACATATATATTTCAAACTTTTTGACAATATAAGTCCTTGATCAGATATATCATTTACAAACATTTTCTCCCATTCCATTGATTATCTTTTCACTTTAATTTTGATGGAGTTTAGCTTATTTATGTTTGCTTTGGTAGCTCAGATATTTGGTGTCATATCTAAGAAACCAATACCTAATTCAGTATCACAAAGATTTACTCCTAGGTTTTCTTTTAATACCTTCACATTTTTTCTCTTATATTTAGGTGGCTGGTCTATTTTGAGCCACTTTCTCCATGTAGTCTGAAGGAGTGGCACAACTTCATTTTTTGCAGGCTAACTCAGTATCATTTATTAAAATAACTGAATCCTATTCCATTGAATTTTCTTGATGTTCTTATCAAAAATCAGTTGACAAATATAAATATAAGGGTTATTTAATTTATTTTTATCTAATTATCAATGCTTATTATTAATTATGCTTGCCATGACTTTGAGTTAGATATTTGAGCTTCACACAAAACAAGATAGTGGTAGGATAAAAATTGTGCTTAATTGCTATAAAATAATTACTGAAAGGATTTTGTCATCTGGGAAGCAAGAAAGAGTAAGTGGTTTCTAACTTTGAAGACAAAATTTAATTGAGTCTTTGTTAGAAAAGTTTATTAATCTCTACAATACTTTAAAGGTAGCTGTGAAATGGATTAGTAAAGATCTAGTTTGGAATAAGGTAATATATAAATGTCATCATTAGCTTGATTCTATAAAATTCAAGAATTTCTCACTGATTAACCACTAAAATTTCAAAAAGGCAAAGTAAAGTAAGCCAGATAATTAGCCTGCACAATCAAACCTAATCATAGCACGTTTTGAAAAACAAGAATAACAGGAAGGTCATCATTCATCCTGAAAATGCAGAAGAAATAAATTTTCAGGTCTTTGAAGTACATTCTTCCTCATAATTTTCCTTTGGTAGGGATTTGTTTCAATAAATGACAGAATATTTTGGTACCAGGATATGGATCATTTGATGTATAAACAAACTATACAGAGAAAAGGTTGGCTTTGAAATGGGTATGTTTGTGACTTTAACTTTCCTAAGTCAATATTTATGGTGGATACAATCAGTGGCAGATGTTAAAACTAGGGTGGAGATGCTTCTGTTTTCTGTGCCCTTAATGCTTCTCAGCATATTTAATAAATTTATTTCTGGTGGGCAATGTATTTATAGCAGAGAGGCAATATATAGTACTATCAAACTCACACTTTGTTCTTAAATGTTCTGTGTGGTGAGTGATTGCCTTGAGAATTAAGATTTTGGTCATTAAGAATTAGAAAGTAGCTAAACTAAGTGCAGTGGCACATGCCTGTAGTCCCAGCTACTCAGCAGGCAGAGACAGGAGGATCGCAAGTTTAAGACCAGAGGCAGTTTACATAATTTAGTGAGACCTTGTCTAAAAAAAGTAAAATAATGGGCTGGGGTTGCAGCTCAGTATTACAGCACTTGCAGAGCATGTAAGCGTGAGGCCCTGGGTTCAACCCCCAGTACTGCAAAAAAAAAAGAAAAGAAAAAAGGTTTAGAAAGTAGTGAAATTACATTCCATTTATCTCCCATTACAGAGCTGGGAAAAATAAAAAAAACAATATTGTATAAATGGTAAACAAGGAAAAATAGTTGATTTGTGGGATGACATAGTATATGCATTTTAAAAATGAAACCTTGGCTCAGGCTTTTGCACCCCTTTGATTACATTTCCTGAAAATAATAAAAGAAAGTCACTAGGGCTGATTTTAAGGATGCTACAGTTGTAAAAAGGTAAGGTAGTGGTATTATTGAATACAGTTACTATTAGGAATTAGAGTTTAGTTTCAACAATCTGTGTTTAGACTGGCCAAACTTCAGAATTTTAGGTTAGTTACACAAAATAACATATATGTCAGTTTTTCAAAGATCTTGTTGAAAAGTAAGTTACCAACTCCTGTATGTTATCATACTAATTGTCAAGAAATTATTACTGATATTTAGTCAGAATATTTCATCCAAATATTTCCCACTTAATGAAAGTCTATTTCCTTTTTATCAGTTTCCTCTACTTACAGCAGTGGCCATGACCTTCTATATATTTGAAGACAATCTTCCAAGTTACCCTTGGACCTTCTCTTCTCACAGTGTAACAACCCTAATACTTACAAACTTTCTTAGAAAGATTCATTTTCCATCACTTCATTCATTTCTGTTATTCTTTTTAAAAGAACACTATTTCCTTTCAAGGGGCTGGGATTTAGCTCAGTTGGTAGAGCACTGCTCTGCAGTCTCTGAGGTCCTGAGTTTGATTCCCAGCACCGCAAAATGGGAGAAGGAGGTGGCAACCCACTCCCAAGGCAATCCTGAAAGTCAGCCACTGAAAACCCTATGAGGGTCCCTATGAGACAGACTCAACTCGACAGCACCTAACAACAACAACAACAACAACAACAACAACAAAAATTTCCTTTCAAAAGCAATAATGCCCAAGTTGCCTTATGTAGAGTTCATTCAGGAGAGTCTGCACTATTTATACTTTGTAACATGAAAAAAGGGAGCTTGACAATCTCAGAATTCTATCTAGGACATTTTGATTTCTTACCCTAACATTTCTTCAGATTGTCATTTCTCACTATCTTATGTGGTGTTTTATAAAAACTATGTTAGCAAATCTTATGCCAATGCATTTCTTAAAAGCTTTTGCTGTTGAAGTCCATTTGGTTATTAACCAAAGAAAATGACTTATTTCAGTCACTTTTCACAAGAGGACAACCTTCTGAGCTTTCTATCATATGAAGTCTTTGAATGGCATTAATAAAAATAGGAAGCTGGGCTGGGGCTGAAGTTCAGTGGTAGAGTACTTGCCAAACATGCACAAGGTGCATAAGGTTTAAATATCAAGTGCTGCAAAAAATACTGCAGAGTTATGCTGAGTTTAATTTATTCTTCTGAGGGGCAGATGATACAGTTGTACATCCCTATATGAAAATTCCCACAGTTCATGGTGGTACTTAATAATCGAAATTCTAAATAAAATACAAACAAAATACAGTTATTTACTGTAATTTATTGTAGTGTAGTACATCTAGTTATCTTGTAAGCCTGGGGAGATATTAGACATATCTCACACAAGTAAAATTTTCATAAAAATCATTTAAAAGTGACTTCAACCATATATTAATAGTGAACTGCCAGAAAATTAAGCTGGAATCAGAAGAGGGTGTGGAAGCAGGGACACCATTGCTAATGTCAGATGGATATTAGCCTAAAGCAAAGAATACTTGAAAGATGTCTATCTATGTTTTATGGAACATGCAAAGGAATTTGACTGTGTGAATCACAACAAATTATGGATAACACTGTGAAGAATGAGAATAACAAAACACTTAATTGTATTCTTGAGGAATCTGTACATGGACCAGGAGGCAGTCATTTGAACAGAACAAGGAAACACTGCCTGGTTTAAAGTCAGGAAAGATGTATATCTGGGCTGTATCCTTTCACTGTACCTCTTCAATCTCTATGCTGAGCAAAAAATACAAGAAGCTGGACTTTATGAAGAAGAATGTGGCATCACAATCAGAGGAAGACCCAGTAAGAACCTATATTATGCAGATGACATAATTTTGCTTGCTGAAACGAAGATTTGAAATATTTACTTATGAAGATCAAAGAACATAGCCTTCAGTATGGATTGTGACTCAACATCAACAAAACAAAAACCCTTACAAATGGATTAGTAAGCAACTTCATGGTAAATGGAGAAAAGATAGAAATTGTCCAAGATTTTGCTTTACTTGGTTTTACAATCAACACCTGTGGAAGCAGCACGCAAGAAATCAAAAGATGCATTGCATTGGGAAAAGTTGTCACAAAAGATCTCTAAAGTGCTGAAAAGTAAAGATATCACATTGAAGACAAAGGTGCCACTGACTCCTGCCATGGTATTTTCAGTCATATTATATGCTTGTGAAAGCTTGATATTGAATATGGGAAACAGGAGAAGAATTGATGCTTCTGAATTATGGTGCTGGAGACAAATATTAAATATGCCATGGACTACCAAAAGAACCAACAGATCTGTCCTAGAAAAAGTGGAACCAGAGTGCTCCTTGGAAGCAAGGATGGCTAGACTGTGTCTTGTGTATTTTGGACATATTTTCAGGAGGGACCAACCCCTGGAGAAGGACATCATATTTGGGAGAGTGGCAGGTCAATGAATAAAAGGAAGATCCTTAACAAGATGGATCGACACAGTGACTGCAACAATGGGCTTAAACATAAAAATATCCTGTGCCTGGAACAGTGTCAGAGATTGTTTTGTTCTGTTGTACATAGGGTCAAATACTATGACTCAATGTCAGCTAACAACAATGACAACAGCCCAGTTATGATTTGAAAATTTTGCAAATTAACTCACTGTATGTATTAGGGAAATCTCCTATTTTTTGAGCTCCAGTTTCTAAATACTTTAAAATTAAAAGAAATATAGCATGAATGGAAAATCTCTGAAATCATCAAAACACCAAGTATAAGAAGAAATCAAATGCTTACAGAAAAGAAACATTTGTTTAACTGGTATCAAAGACAAATTAAATTACCCAAACTTAAGTGAATATATACATATTAAATGAAATACAAATACACACAAACAAGTTCTTAATATTTGAATAATCTTATTGATTCAATTTGGTGGTTTAACTCATCAGGGCAGAAAAACTAGTTACCATTTGACTTTCTGTAAGGCATGACTTGGTTAGGCCAGAATTAATTTGGGAGGATAAAACCAAATAAAAACTAGATAAACCTCACAATGGCAAAAAAAAAAAAAAACAGTCACTTGAATTTATGGCCCCATCTGTTCCCATTCTCCTGATAGTTTTATTTAATAAAACTCAATAATTAATTGAAACCCAAGTCCTTTCCTATTTTGTCACTTAGACAAGAAGAATGAGTCTTTCCCTTTGAGTCTTTCCCTTCTTTCACTCCTTTGTTCTCATCTCCTCTGTTTTCCTCTCCTCTCTTCCTCTTTTCACCCCTTGTCTCCAAATCATTGCGGCAGGAAGGTAGCTTACAGCTAATCAGCCCATCAGCACTCCTATATCACCCAGTTAAAGCATATGGGTCTACTCTTCTTCCCTTCCACAGACATGTTTGCCTTTGGACTTTTCTTGGAGGATGTTTCTTCACTTCAATATTTCCTTTTATGCTATCTTAAACTGTGAATCTTCCCTGTGTTTAAATGTCTGTTGGTCTCTGTAGCAGCACTTGAAACATTTCACAAGGGTTCTACTTGAGCAAGATAACTATAAAACAATCTTACTATACCCATAAGTCCACACTAGGGTAGTGGGATGGGAATAGAGGGAGAATAGGTAATGGAAGGTAGAAGTATATTTCAAGGACTGAAGACTTAATTTTGCCAGGAGTAGAAATCTCCTTAAGGAGGCCTCTGAGCTCACAATCTTTCAGGTAAAGAGATAAAATAGACCATGTATCTTTGTCAGTATTCTTTGCAGGACTCTAACTCTATTTCTGTATCTACTGAAGACTTATTTAGGGAAAATACATTGGTCTTGTAGCCTTATAGGCATTGCCATGGCAAGATAATCTTTCCCTCACTTAAATTCTGCCAAAACTGCCATTTGTTGGCCATCTCAAGAAAATCACTTCAATTAGTTATTTTGTCTTCAAAGTTTGCCTGAAGGACAGCCTTGGGAGCACTCTAGGTGGCACAGATCTCAAACAGTGTACGTAAGGTGCACTAAATAAGGCAAAGCAAAAAGTAAACAAAAATGTCAGAATATTTTTCAATGGTAGGTTTCAATGTGTTTTTTGAAGTCTTAAATGAAGTTTTCATGGCTCAAATTTTATTAGCAATGAGAGATTTATTGCATAGATGCAATTTAAAATATACTGGTAAAATATTGAAATACCAGAACTTCTATGTATATGCATCTAAACTATACCCTAAAATTAATAGAGCTAAATTGATAGAATTATAGAGATAGTGATATAGTACATCCACAATCACAGTGGAATGCTTTGACATCGATCTCAGAATTTTGTAGCTCAAATTGGCAAAATAATTAGTAAGAATACAAGTAGCAATTGTAGTCTCTAGAAATATGTAGACTTCTGTAACCGACAATTGTTGATGTTGTTGTTGTTGTTAGGTGCGGTCGAGTTGAGTCCGACTCATAGCGACCCCATGTACAGCAGATCGAAACCCTTGCCGATTCTGTGCCAGACAAACGATCTTATTTATGTTTAAGCCCATTGTTGCACACACTGTGTCAATCCATCTGGTGGAGAGTTTTCCTCTTTTGCGTTGACCTGCCACTCTCCCAAACACGATGTCCTTCTCCAGGGATTGATCTCTCCTGACTACATGTCTGAAATATGTAAGAAGCAGTCTGGCCATTCTTGTTTCCAAGGAGCACTCTGGTTGCACTTCTTCTAGGACAGATTTGTTGGTTCTTTTGGCAGTCCATGGTATATTCAATAGATGTCTCCAGTACCACAATTCAAAAGCATCAATTCTTTTTCTGTCTCTCTTGTTCAATGTCCAGCTTTCACAACCATATGATGCCACTGAAAATACCATGGCATGAGTCAGACGCACCTTCGTCTTCAATGTGACATCTTTGCTTTTCAATACTCTAAAGAGATCTTTTGCCATAGCTTTTCCTAGAGCAATGTGTCTTTGGATTTCTTGACTGCTGCTTCCATGGGTGTTGATTATAGAGCCAAGCAAAGCAAAATCTTGGACAACCTCAGACTTTTCTCCATGTATTGTGAAGTTGTGTGCTGACCCAGTCGTAAGGATTTTTGTTCTGTTGATGTCTAGTTGCAACCCATATTGAAGGCTATGATCTTTGATCTTCATCAGTAAATGTTTTAAATCCTCTTCACTTTCAGCAAGCACAGTTGTGTCATCTGCATAATGCAGGTTGTTAATGAGCCTTCCTTCAATCTTGATGCTGCATTCTTCCTCATAAAGTCCAGCTTCTTGGATTATTTGCTCAGCGTATAAATTGAAGAGATAGGGTGAAAGTATATAGCCCTGACACACACCTTTCTCAACTTTAAATCATACAGTGTTTCCTTGTTCTATTCAAACAACTGCCTCCTGGTTCATGTACAGATTTCTCATGAGCACAATTAGGTGTTCTGGTATTCCCATTTTCCAAAGTGTTATCCATAGTTTGTTATGATCCACACAATTAAATGCCTTTGCATAGTCAATAAAACATAGATAGACATCTTTCTGATATTCTTTGCTTTTGGCTAATATCCACATGACATCAGCAATGATGTCCCTGGTTCCCTGCCCTCTTCTGAATCCCGCTTGATTTTCCGGTAATTCCCTATCCATATACTGCTGCAGTTGCTTCTGAATGATCTTTAGTAGAATTTTGCTGGTATGTGATATTACTGATATTGTCCGATAGTTTGCACATTCAGTCGGATCCCCTTTTTTGGGAATCAGCACAAATATGGATCTCTTCCAGTCAGTTGGCCAAGTAGCTGTTTTCCAAATCTGTTGGCATAAACATGTTAGCTGCATCTGTTTGTTGAAACATCTCTATTGGTATCCCATCAATTCCTTGAGCCTTGTGTTTCACCAGTTCTTTCAAGGAGGCTTCCACTTCATCCTTCAACACTATTGGTTCCTCTTCATATGCAACCTCTTGGAATTGTTGGTTATCTACCAATTCTTTCTTGTGTAATGACTCTGTGTATTCTTCCCATCTTCTTTTGATGTTTCCTGCATCATTTAATATTTTCCCTGTAGAATCTTTTACTACTGCTGCTCGAGGCTTGAATTTTTTCTTCACTTCCTTAAGCTTGAGTAACACAGACCGTGTTCTTCCCATTTGGTTTTCTGCCTCCGGCTCCTTGTACATGTCATTATAATATCTGTTTCTGTCTTATCGAGCTGCCTTCTGAAATCCTCTGTTTAGTTCCTTAACTTCATCATGTCTTCCTTTTGCTTTAGCTGCTCGACGTTCAAGGGCAATGTCCAGTGTCTCTTTGGACATGTAATTTGGCCTTTTCTTTTTTTTCTTGTCTTTTTAAGAACTTTTTGCTTCCTTCTTGAATGATATCTTTTATGTCATGCCACAACTCTTCCATTCTCCTATCATTTGTGTCTAATGCATTAAACCTATCTTTGAGGTGGTCTCTGAACTCAGGTGGGATATACTCAAGGTTACACTGTGGCTCTTGTATACTTGTCCTAATTTTCTTCAGCTTCAGTTTGAACTTGCCTATGAGAAGTTGATGGTCTGATCCACAGTCAGCACCTGGTCTTGTTTTGATATTTTGTACAGAGCTTTTCCATCATCTCTTTCCACATATGTAGTCAATTTGATTCCTGTCAGTTCCATCTGGTGAAGTCTATGTGTATAGTCTCCGTTTATGATGTTGAAAAAATGTACTTTCAATGAAAAGGTCATTGGTCTGACAAAATTCTATCATGCGATCTCCAGCTTTGTTTCTGTCACCAAGACCATATTTTCCAACTACTGAGCCTTCTTGTTTCCTACCTTTGCGTTCCAGTCACCAGTAATTATCAGTACATCCTGATTGCATGTTTGATCTATTTCAGATTGCGGAAGCTGGTAGAAATCTTCCCTTTCTTCATTTGTGGCCTTATTGGTGGGTGCATAAATTTGAATAATAGTCATATTAACTGGCCTTCCTTGTAGGTGTATGTATATTATTCTATCACTGACAACATTGTATTTCATGACAGATCTTGAAATGTCTTTTTTGATGTTGAATGCAACCCCATTTCTCTTTAGTTTATCATTCCCAGCATAGTTGTTGTTGTTGTTGTTAGGTGCCGTCGAGTCGGTATCCGACTCATAGCGACCCTCTGCACAACAGGGGAAACACTGTTGTCAGTGCTTCTCTGCTGTTCATAGGGTTTTCAATGGCAGATTGATTTTTGGGAGGGGGTTGCCAGGTCCTTCTCCCAAGCCTGCAGCACCTGGTGTTCCAGGCGGTCTCCCATCCAGGTACTAACCAGGCCCGGCCCTGCTTAGCTTCCGAGATCTGACGGGATCGGATTCCACAGGGCTATGGCTGCAGGCCTCCCAGCATAGTAGACCATATGATTGTCTGACCCAAAATGGCCTATGCTGATCCATTTTAGCTCCCTGATGCCTAGAATGTCAATGTTTATGCACTCCATTTCTCTTTTAATGATTTCCAATTTTCCTAGATTCATACTATGTACATTCCATGTTCCAATTATTAATGGATATTTACAGTTGTTTCTCCTCATTTTGAGTCATGCCACATTCTCAAATGTAGGTCCCTGGGGCTCTACTCCATTTCCGTTATACAGTAGACTCTACTTGGAGGAGGCAACTCTTCCCCAGTAGTCTTTTGAGTGCCTTCCAACCTGAGGGGCTCATTTTCTGGCACTATATCTGACTGTGTTTCTTTGCTATTCATAGGGTTTTCAATGGCTAGTTGTTTCGGGAGTGGTTCACCAGGTCCTACTCCCTAGTCTGTCTTAGTCTGGAAGCTCAGCTGAAAACCTGCCCACCATGGGTAACCTTGCTCATATCTGAGGTATCAGTGGCAGAGCTCTCAGCCTCATCACAACACGCAAGCCTTCATAGTGCAGCAAACTGACAAATGTGTGGGGGAATCAACAATTAGAGAATGAAAATTCTTTTTCCAGTACACAAGAGACATTTTGAAAACTGATTATATACTTGGCTATAAAGAAAATATTAAATACCCAAAAATCCATGTCTTACAAAACATACTCTGACCAAAATTCAATACAATTTTGAAAGCAACCAAAAATGTAACAAAATCCTCATACATTTAGAAACTGAATGCATGCACATCTAAATAATTTATAGGCAAATGAATATTTTAATGTAAACTCAAATGTGTATTTATTCTATCAGATGTTCATATAATCCAATAATACTTTCAATTAAAGAAGAAAATATTTTGCACCTTCCGTGCATATTAAATAATAATACTAAACCCATAGAATAATTCATAAATACTTGTTGATTCCTTGGCGAAAAGTATTGTTAAGACAAGTAATATAATAGACAAAATTATAGGAAGATTGTTTAATTTACTTAGGATAAAAATGTTGTCATGTTCCTTGGCAGCATTACACTTTCTATCATGTACTTCCTAGCACAATGCTTATCAAATAGACATTCTGTTAATTTTTGTTGGATTGGGTGCCATAGAAAATAGTGAGAAAAACTATACATTGGTATAGTCTTGATGAGTTAATTGAATATTATTATTATACAACCATTAAAAGAGATCCTCTAAGATTCTCTATTGGGCAACTTGGATCAACATGCTGACATAATTTCAATTGAGATATTGAGATAATTCAGATTGGCTTTCCTGAGAACACTACTAAAGAAGTGAAGGAATATAGTTGTTTAATTTTTTCAAACAGATAAAATCTCAGAGCCACATCTTAAAGATATGCTCTTGCATAGGTCTGGTATGGGTGAAGTCTTTTCTGGACTGCATACTCTGTTCTCTAGGCTAGATAGGAATATGTGGTTTTTGAAAGACTCTGATGATTATCTGGGATGAAACTGCTGAGGTTATGGATTGTTGCTGTTGTAAGATGCTGTCGAGTCATGTCTGGCTCACAGTGACCCTATGTACAACATAAGAAACACTCCCTGAACACTGTGATGTGCAGGCACTATTGTCAGTGCTTCTCTGCTATTCATAGGGTTTTCAATGGCTGATTGTTTCGGGAGTGGGTTGCCAGGTCCTTCTCCCTGCCCTGTAGTACCTGGTATCCCCAGGCAGTTTCCCATCCAAGGACTAACCAGGAAGACCCTGCTTAGCTTCTGAGATCAGGCCGGGTTGTATGTTAGGGTGCTATGGCTGCAGATGAGTTCATTGATAGACCACCTAAATTTATGCCTAATACCAGATTAAGAATTAACCCTCAATCCCTGCTTTATACAAGCCCGAACTGAAAAAAAAAATCTCTTCATATACATTTCTATCACTTATTAAGTCCCAGAATGCCAGGCACAGTGGCGCACACCTGTAATCCTAGTGATTCAGGAGGTAGAGGCAGGGATTGCAAGTTGAAAGCCAGAGGCAACCTGCATAATTTAGCAAAACCCTGTCTCAAGATAAAAAATTAAAAAGGGGCCAGGGTTGCAGCTCAGTGGTAGAACACTTGAAAAGTGTGCATGAGACCCTAAGTTCAGCTCCTCAGAACTGCCAAAAAGGTCCAAGAATTGTCAGAGACACATTTAGATGGTTATGATAATATTTAGACAACTCATTTGTGCTTGTGTTTGAATTCATAGAATGTTTATAGATGAAATTCTTTCTTCCATTATGAAGAGAAATTAAAACCTTGAAAGCATCAGTCATCTTTTTATATAGCAGTTATTTTCTTATATGCCCCAAATATCAACAGTTTGCTCCATGGGACTTAGTCATGGATCTATTTTGAAATTTATGATTATACAAGTAATGTATGTTATTAGAGTCAATGTGATATCATACAGACCCTCTGACCTAACAAAATGTTACAATTATATAATTATACATATAATTATTATATAATAATATCATATATATAGTTTTATATACATAATTATATAATAGTAACATATATAGTTATATATATATAGTTATATATATATATATATATATATATATGTATGTATATATGTATAAAGAGAGAGAGAGTGCTTTTCAAATTAATCAGATAAACTGGAATCTCATCTGTTTTGGAGAATGCTAACCTGGTTTGTGAATGCTTTTAACAGGGAAATCTTAAATATAATTCTAATACTTTCAAGAACCTTATAACTTTTCTTTTGTACTCTTATGAAAACTGCCACACTGTCTCTTGAATTATGGTTGTTTGTATATCTTGATTACTATATTAAAAGTTCCTAAAAATTAGAAAATGTAGTTAATTTTTACAGTGGCTTTCTTTCTGCCTAGCCTAAAGGTAACATTTAATAAATACTTTTCAAATAACATGAAAGAGTAAAATGAGCACCAAAATAGAAAGGGAATCTTGGCCTTTGTCTTGGCTTTGTTACTAACTTATGTCACTGGGTAATTGGGGATTAACAAATTTAGAGGATTAGTGGTAGAGAACATGGCAGAAAAATGGTGAAACAATTTGAAGGAGCAAAGAAAAAATTCGAAATTGTTAACAAGGCAAAGTTGGCTTTTCCATGTTCTTGTTGTTGTTAGGTGCCGTCGAGTCGTGTCCAACTCATAGCGACCCTCATAGGGTTTTCAATGGCTGACTGTTTCGGGATTGCCTTGGGAGTGGGTTGCCACATCCTTCTCCCGTTTTGCGGTGCTGGGAATCTAACTCAGGGCCTCAGAGACTGCAAAGCAGCGCTCTACCAACTGAGCTAAATCCCAGCCTGGCTTCTCCATACTCTCAAGATATTTTAGATCCCCTTTCTTTGTTTCTTCCAAATCTAGGAATTGTTATTTTGACACACACACACAGGTTCCCTATATACACCTCCTACACACATTCATACGCACACATATACTTTATTGAGATAACCAGATATTTTAAATAAATGTGTGTTTTCATCTAGATGATTGTCTAGTTTCCCAATCGTCTTGCTAAATTTGATTTGCCTGCCTCAGTGACTTTTCTGGTTTTGGTAGCCTTAACTAAGATCTTCCTGTCCTTTGATTCTATTTTCCTATGTACCAGCACCATTCTCCCTTTATCATGTTTCAGTTTTCAACTTGACATTTTCTCATTTCTCTCCAAACCACTTTCCTGCCCCTGTGTCTGTCACATAACTGTGAGGGATATATTGAGGGGTTTAACTTTGAGTCTTTTTGTTGGTTTCATACTCTTCATATTTCACTTCTCTATGCTTAAGGTAAACAGCCTGTCATGGGCAAATCCAGCATTATAGTAGCCAAAATGTGCTGAAATTCCCACTGCATTGCTAATTCCTTAGAATTAGAGTTTTTAAAGAATCTTGAAAATAGCAGATAGCTCCAACTAAAATGCACATAGTATACCTTAGGGAGAAGACAGGCCACCAGATGGGACCTTTATAATACATCAATAAGGAAAGTTAGATCGTGCTTTACCTTTGCAAAGGCCAGGGCAGGATGGTAAAAGAGGGAGGCAGCAAGGTGGAAAGTTAAGGGAGACAGTATCTGGGGTATGGAGCATTATCCACAAAGGTTAATTCAGAGCAAAGACTACATGGACAAGTAGCGTTTGGTCAGCTTAGGGGCTAGAATGATAACTTTCAAACTTTTTGAAGTTGGCTTGGAGATTAGTGCTAAATTACTGAATTGACACTGGTGGAAAATGTCACTTACTTTCTTCATATCTATGCTTATAAGCATTGCCTACAACTTGAGGACTGTCCTTGGAACTTCTTGGCCTATATTTAATGGAAGCCATCTTTTTTTCTATTCTATGCTACATCTCTCACTTTCCCTGCTATTCTTTCCTTTCACAATTTCCTTCCTCCTTGACATATTCCTTAGTCTTGGTGTCCATCTAATTCAAGCCTAGATGCTTTTAAAGTGCCTTTTGTGGCAGGTCAACGCAAAAGAGGAAAATGCTCCACCAGATGGATTGACACAGTGTCTGCAACGATGGGCTTAAACATAAATAAGATGGTTTGCCTGGCACAGAATCGGCAAGTGCTTCAATCTGCTGTACATAGGGTTGCTATGAGTCGGACTCAACTCCATGGCACCTAACAACAACAACAACAACAATCACTGATGTGGACTATGGAGACAATTTAGCTTATAAAGACTTTTCTTTGAGGCATAAACCCCTTTTCTACTCTAGCTTCACACTCATGGCTGTTGTGTTTGTACGCGTGTGGACAGGCCTTGAACAGCTGAGAATCTCATTTTGATTGGGTAGATTTTAAGACAAAGGGGCTTCTTTTTATTGAGCACCTCTCCTCGCTCATCACCCTTCTGTCTCAGTGCAATTCATTCAACTAGTTCTGCTGTTTGATAGAATTAGAAACACTGCTTCTCACATCTGTCTGAGCAGATGGAATACATTTTGCCTGAGTGTTAACTGATTCATGCATTGAATAAAGAAAGCGATCTATGCAAAAACATTATGGCATTGGGATGATGTGTTATTGGTTTTGTGCTGAAACCTGTTTGCTTACAGAAGATTTGTTCCTTTTTCCATTGCCCATGCCCTTACACATTGCTTCATAGTTAAGCCCCAACAAGTCTTAAAGCAAAAAGAAGGTATAAGCTCTGTGACAATGGGGAAAAATGGGAACTGAGAGGGAAAATAGAATCTGTATGCCAATCTGGAATGCAAAGGTGGGAAACAAAGAAGAAGGCCCAGTATTTGGAAAATATGGTCTTGGTGACAGAAATGAAGCTGGAGATCGCATGATAGAATTTTGTCAGACCAATGACCTTTTCATTGCAAATACATTTTTTCAACATCATAAACAGAGACTATACACATGGACTTCACCAGATGGAACTGACAGGAATCAAATTGACTACATATGTGCAAAGAGATGATGGAAAAGCTCTGTACAAAATGTCAAAACAAGACCAGGTGCTGACTGTGGATCAGACCATCAACTTCTCATATGCAAGTTCAAACTGAAGCTGAAGAAAATTAGAACAAGTATACGAGAGCCACGGTATGACCTTGAGTATATCCCACCTGAGTTCAGAGA
>VMDO01036841.1:0-14722 GCA_007922755.1 Pedetes capensis
GGTGTGGTTTGTTGCTGTCAAGGCTGAGGTTTGTTCCCGAGCTTTGTTGGGGAATTATTGGTCTATGCCTGCGTCTCCTCCTTCGAATGGAGGAGTGGCCCACAACTCCCCTTGTAAGTTTCAAAATATTACATGGTGCCGGGCATGGTGGCGCATGACTGTAATCCCAGCGGCTTGGGAGGCGGAGGCAGGAGGATCACAAGTTTGAGACCAGAGGCAGTCTGCGTAATTTAGTGAGACGCTGTCTCAAAAAAAAAGTTAAAAAATAAAATGGGCTGAGGGTGCAGCTCAGTGGTCTAGCACTTCCAGAGCATGCAAGTGCAAGGCCCTGGGTTCAACCCCCAGTACCGGAAAAAAAAAAAAAATTACATGGTCACTCTACCTCCCATTCTGGGCCCATTTTTCCCTCCTTCCCACTGACCATTCTGAGTTTTTCCCTTTGCTTTCTCTCCAAGGCAAGGTGTTTTTTTTGGAAGGGGAAGAGATCCAGGTGTATAAGTCTCAAAACAACTGGGTGTGAATTCTGCTGTGGATACTGACTTGTTCTGTTCCCTACCCTGTGGGTGGGGTGGGAGGAGGGCTCAGAGCTATTGGTAGGGGTGGCCCAGGCCATGTGGGCTCCATTGGTAGAAGCAAGAGGCAGGAGAGAGGGGTTCTGGGCCAGGGAGCTGGGCTGAGGGGCTGGGGATCCGAGCCTTCTTGTTGACTGGCTTCTTCTCCCTCTGTGGGGCAAGAGGTTGACGGATGTCTTGCCTGAACCCTGGTGAGTGGCTGCAGGAAGGGGCTGCTGACGGCCATAGACCCACCCTGTAGAGGCTCAGGCTCATTTTTCTGTTCTCTCGTTCTCCTGACCAGCCCCATACTGGGCACTGGGCAGACCCTCCTGTTGGGGCCTGGCTTTGGCCTTCTGCCAGCCCCCCCCCCAAGTGCGCTGTGCAACCACTGCTGCCGCCAGCAGACAGCGCCATCGGACGGAGGCCCCTTTCCTCCACCATCGCCTTTGGTTCCCAGCAGTGCTGGCCACGCCTGGCCTCTTCTGTTCCCTGGGATGTGGCAGTCCCTGGGATGTGGCAGTGCTGGGGCTGGCTCCCTGCACCCTGTCTACACTGCTGCAGTTTTGGCTGCCTTCACCCCGTGCGGTGGGCTCTAGCCAGGTGCCCATGGGTAGAAATGAGGGAGGCGAGGCTAGCTTCCTCCCTCCAGTTTGTCATCCTGGTTGCACCACTGGCTCCCAAGTAGAGCTGGGGTCTCCGTGGGTCATGGGCATCTCTGGGCATTGCCGGGGAGGAAGTGCCTCAACCTGGGTGTGGTCTGGAGGTGGCTGGCTCTGAACAGGCTGCTCTGACCTGGCAGAGTTCTCTGCCCAGGACACAGGAGGAGGCCTGGCCCTGTAGACCTGGCCCTCCTTTGCTGCTCCTGTCTCTGAGCATAGCTTTTCCGTGCTTTGTAGTCTGTCATGTCGGAAACATTCAAGGCTTTTTCATACATGGTCTCCTTGGGTCCTCTGAGCGTGCCACGTGCCCTTTCCGTTGCAAAGATGAAGCTGAGGTTTGAGTGGCTGCAGTGACTTGCCCAAGTCTCAGGCCAGCAAGGGGCGGAGCCTCCTGTGGAGCTCTAAGACCATGCAGGTGCCAGCTGTGGGTCCTCCGCCCTCATCTCTGGCCAGGCTGGTCGGGTTCCCTCCTGAGGTCAGGCCCACAGCCGCTGTCCATGGTGCTGAAGTTCATGGCCGCCTCTCCCCTCCTTACCTTTGCTGGGGCAAGGGCTGGGATGGAGCCTGCCTCTCGGATCTCTTCATGGATGGGTTCTTTGGAGCTGGCTCACGTCTGACACCCTGGGGGGAAATGGGTGTACTCTCTGAGCCCCACCTCTTCCCTGGACCATGGCAGAGCCTGGGAGCTATGGCCCCAGGACCCTACATTGCCACCAGCCCTGGGAGCAGGATCCTGCCCTGGCCAGGCTTTGCCCCTGAGACCCGGCATGGCTGAGTCAGTATTCTGGGAAACACCCAAGTTCCAGAAAAGCAAGGAGGTCCTGCTCCTGCTGACTGCCGGTGCTGCTGACTTGGCAATGAATGCACGTAAGAGGCTTGAGAGCAGGGAGCTGGCTGGGGGGAGCACGCTGAGCCTGGGGAAGTGCATGTGGGTGGGGCCCTTACCAGCTGGATCCCTTCAGCGATCCTGTCCACCCTCATCTGATGTGATGTGGTTGTTTGGAGGATCCCCTTGGGACAGGCAGGCTGTCAGCTTTTAACAGTATGGCCTGAGAGGGCAGAGATGGGCTGATGCCCCTAGGATTCTCCAGGCAGACCCCACTGCTGCTGCCCCTCCCAGCTTCTCCCTCTCCTTCCCTCCCCCTCCATTCTCCCTCCCTCTCTGCTTCTCCGATGCCTTCCTCTCCCCACTGCTGTTTCCTGAGCTCATTTTTCATCTTTCCCTCTCTTCCCATGGCTCTCTCTTGCTCACCTTGAAAACAGTTCATAGCAATCTCGAGAGTGACAAGCCCCATGCTGGTAATTGGAGCAACAGTGCCAACCTTCCTCCCGTAGAGCCAGACCAGAGGGGGCTGGCAAGGCTTCACCTGCAACCTGCCTCTAAAGGCCCCCGTGTAAACTGCTTCCTGCGAGGGGCAGTGCCTTTCTAGTGGGGATGCTCCGGCTGTAAACACTCTTATCTCCATATAAATGGGCCATTTTCTGCCTGTACAGACAGGGAGCTAAATCAAGGAAGCCAAGCTTAAGAGCTGCCTAAATTGCCTTGTCTCGTATTGAGATGAAGTGGCATCAAGGGGTTGGGGGAGGTGGGCTTACTCCATGGAACTTCTGGACCAGCTGGCCCTCGGATAAAACTGGTACGTGCGCTCTGCATGGATGACAGGTTTCACCTGGTCAGCGCAGTTCCACAGGATGCAGGCAGAAGCAGAGGGTTTCACGGCTGGAACCCCGGGCGGGCACAAATAGGTGCATTGTCTCCCGCTTGGGGCTTTTCTTGTGCACTTTTTTTTGTTGTTGTTGTTGGTACTGGGGGTTGAACCCAGGGCTCCGCGCCTGCATGCTTTGCAAGTGCTGGATCACTGAGCTGCACCCCAGCCCATCTTTTTCTCTACTTTTTTGAGACAGGGTCTCGCTAAGTTACACAGATTGCTTCTGATCTCAAACTTGCGATCGTCCCGCCTCTGCCTCCCGAGCCACTGGGATGACAGGCGTGCGCCACCGTGCCCGACTGCACTTTGTTTTTTGACTCTGGGCATCCCATCCTCTACCCTGAGTTCCTGGGTCCCAGCACCATCACCCAACATTAGCTATAATTGCAAAGTCCACTGTGATTGAAGGAGAACCTAAGCTTGCCCCAAGGGTGGGCCTAGCAGGCTGCAATCCGTTTGCCTCTGGGAAGTCCAGTTTCACGTGAGGCTCGCCTGACCTGCATTCTCGGTCATTCGCTGGGTGCTGAGAGATCCCCACCCTCGCTGGCTCAGGGTGGCCCCTCTGGCTCGGCTTCCAGGCTGAGCTGTGAGCACTGGATGTTGATGAAGGATGGGACTGAGCCCAAGTGCAGGCTGACCAACCTGGCCAGGTCACTCTCAGGGCTGTGCTGCCCAGGACCCTGGGTTTTCTTGGGCATCGGGAGCCCTCATTGTCATCCTTTCTTTCCCAGGGGAGCAATGATGAGCTATCGGAAAATGAAGAGGACCTGGAAGAGAAGTCGGAGAGTGAAGGCAGTGATTACTCCCCTAACAAGAAGAAGAAGAAGAAGCTCAAGGACAAGAAGGAGAAGAAAGCCAAGCGGAAAAAGAAGGATGAAGATGAGGATGACAATGATGACGGGTGCTTAAAGGTAACCACTGGGGCTGGGCGCGGTGGCGCACACCTGTCATCTCAGCGGCCTGGGAGGAGGAGGCGGGAGGATCGCAAGTTCGAGACCAGAGGCAGTCTGCGTAATTTAGCGAGACCCTGTCTCAAAAAAAGTAAAAAAAAAAAAAATGGCCTGAGGGTGCAGCTCAGTGGTCCAGCACTTGCAAAGCATGCAGGCGCGAGGCCCTGGGTTCAACCCCCAGTACCACAAAAAAAAGGTAACCACTAGGGCCAGGCTGGAGGAGCCACGTTCTAACAAACCACATCCCAGTTCTCTGCTCTCTAGCCCAGAACCCCAAGTCAGGATGCCCAGGGCCTCCTTTCCCAGCTGGTGGGCACATGGGGCCTGAGGGCGTGCCTGTGCGCGTGTGCATGTATGTTGGATCCAGTTTATGAGAAATATCGTAACCATTAGTCTCAGAGACATATTTGAAATAATGGTGGACAAAACTTATGAGTTCGTAGCGGAAACTGTGTGGCATCTTTTGGATGTATTGGCTGCTCTTGGCAACAGCTTGTCCGCCCAAGCATGCAGCTGTTTCTGGGGAGAGTATGATAGATGGTGTGAACTTAAGTGTCAGGAACCTCTTGCTTGGAGCAATTCAGGAAAATAAAACAACAAATAGAGTTTTTGCTACAAACAGTGGCTGGATAGCTCTGCTTACGGTGGGGAGGGAACCTGGTTACTCCGTGTGCGCTGCCGTTCTGCCTGAGCCAGTGATCCCAAAGTCTCCCTCTGAACTCGGGGCAGAGCAGCTGAAGGGGGCCTGGCTGTCCCCTGGGGACAAGCGTTTTCCTCACAAACACACAAGACAGTGTGAAACAGGCCAGGGCTTTAAGGGTCTTCCTGAGGCCCCTTGGATCTCAGAGGCTGCCCTGTGGGGGCCCTGGGCCTCGGCTCTTGGGCGGGGTGCATGGGTGACTTCATGTCAGCCAGAGCACTTTGCTTCCTAAGCACCAGGATGTAAGGCTAAGTGCTCCGTACATGTCAGTGTGGGTGCTGCGGGGTGAGGCGGAGCACTGAGTGGGATGACTGAAGTCGGGGGCGCGCCCGGGCTTACTAGGGGAGTCCCGACAGATGCCATGATCCCATTAGTTGGTGGGTGTATTGTGAGTTGCCTGTGACTGGTAATAGCTGAGGGGCTGACAGTTCTGCGAGATTAATGTCAGGGAGTGGCTCAGGGTTACCTGTGACAGTGTCACCCCCCCCATGCTCTGCTCCCTGGGAGTACACAGGGCCCATGTGCCTTGGGGAGTGGCTGGGTGTGTCCACACGGCCAGGGTGGACCCTGTGGGAATGGACATCTCTGATCTGCTCCACAGCCAGGTTCCCAAGCCCTCTGGCTGTGCTCACCAGGCCTGGCTCTCAGTTGGCGTGCCCTGTGGTGTCCCCCAGTGCTGTTTATACCCCCCTCTGCCTCTGTGGTGTCAGCTCTACCTAGCAGGAAGGACAGTAGGCCTCCTACATCCAAGTATCTGAGCAGGAGCCCCATCGTCCCCCTGGTCAGACTGGCTTGTGTCCCATGACCACCCTGCCCAGGGTCTGTGCCTTTGCTGATTGGGCTTCGTGGTCAGTGAGCGGGGCTGGGGCAGGTCAGGGCCTGGAAGAAGTGGGGTGTGGTGAGGGGAGGAAGGCAGCTGGGCTGGGGGCTAACACTTGCTAACACCTTTCGACCGGTCCCTGTCTCCAGCACCTGTGCCAACTTGTTCTCCCCTGCCAGGCAAGTGTTGCTGTAATGCCTGCTTGACAGATGGGGAAACTGAGGCATAGAGGTGCAGTAACCCATCTACCTCTCCCTGCCGGTGTGTGGCAGGGTCAGGATTAGCACCAGCCCAAACCCACAGCCAGCACCTCCCCATGTGATTCCAGCCTGGCTAGGGCTGTGTCGCCGTGGGCTGGCTCTCCTGAGAGCCAATGGGATGTCACACAATTCTCTGGCCTCAGTGCCCCATCTGGAAAGTGAAGCAGCAGCTAAGGGACCATCCCAGGCTCTGTCCTCAGCTGGGCCACTGGCGAAGGCGTGCCTTCCTCTCCTTTCCGGGGCCGTGTGTGACTGTACGGGGTGTTGGGGAGGGCTCATTTCTGCCTAACGCAGCCCTCGATCCCTTAGTCCTGGCTTCTGCCCGGGGACCGCTAACCTCCCCAAACCACCCGTCAGGCCCCGTGCAGTTCCGCCGCCCCATTTCCCAGAACACTTTCCTCACGGGTGGCACGTTGTTACTCCATCCTGCATCCTGCGGCCATCGGGCAGCCCTCTTGCCACAGGCATGGACCCACCTCTGGCCTGGCTGCCCATAGCTGCCTGCTTCCCCTTTTCTGGAGAAACACATGGGCGCCCGTGTGACCTTTTTCCCCCGACCCTCACAGTGCACGCTTGACCCGCACCTGTGTGCTGGCATCTGGGCACTACCACTGAGCAGGGGCTGATGGGATGAGGGTGCTTGATAGTGTGCCAGCGGGGGTGGCAGGCCCTCTCCCCACCCCCTGTCCTCAGGGGGCCGTGGGGAAGGGCGCAGGTCCACCAAGGTTCTCTCTCCCTAGGAGCCCAAGTCCTCGGGGCAGCTCATGGCCGAGTGGGGCCTGGACGACGTGGACTACCTGTTCTCGGAGGAGGACTACCACACGCTGACCAACTACAAGGCCTTCAGCCAGTTCCTCCGGTGGGCCGTCCGACCCGGGGGCTGCCCTGGGGGACCATGTCAGGGGACGGCTCCGGGGTGGATGGGGGCTGTCGTGCTGATGCCTAGCCTGGGCAGGCCTGGCGGGGGTGGGCAGGACCCCTCTGTGTTAGTGGGTAGTGGGCCTTGCCTGGGGCCCTCAGTCCCGACTAGAAAAGTGCCATCTGTGAGGAGGGGATTGGAAGTGTCCTGAGGGGGACCTTGTCTCAGCTTTGTCCCCCTCCTGTTCCCCATCTGCCAGTTCTCTAACCAAGAACGTGGGGCTGGTCCCACTCATGGCAAGTGTGGGAGGCCTTATGCAGCCCTCGATCCCTTAGTCCTGGCTTCTGCCCCGGGACCGCTAACCTCCCCAAACCACCCGTCAGGCCCTGTGCAGTTCCGCCGCCCCGTTTCCCAGAACGCTTTCCTCACGGGCGGCGCGGTGTTATTCCACCCTGCATCCTGCGGCCAGCGGGCAGCCCTCTTGCCACAGGCATGGACCCACCTCTGGCCTGGCCTCCCATAGCCGCCTGCTTTCCCTTTTCTGGAGAAACACGTGGAGAAAGTGGGCTGGGGCCCCCCCTCACCCTCCCCCCGCCCCCCACAGGCCGCTCATCGCCAAGAAGAACCCGAAGATCCCCATGTCCAAAATGATGACGGTCCTGGGTGCCAAGTGGCGGGAATTCAGTGCCAACAACCCGTTCAAAGGAAGCTCTGCGGCGGCGGCCGCGGCGGCCGTGGCTGCGGCTGTGGAGACCGTCACCATCGCTCCTCCGCTGGCCATCAGCCCCCAGCAGGTGCCCCAGCCTATGCCCATCCGCAAGGCCAAGACGAAAGAGGGCAAGGGTAAGGCTGCTGGGGGCACTGAATCCTCCAGAAGACCCCATCCCCTGCCCAGAGACCGGGGCAGCCCGGCATGACCCTTATCGGGACCTAGGGCCTGTGTGTCCGCGGGCTGACTTACCTTTTGCAGCCGCCATGTGGCCTCGGAGCTTCCACTCTGTCTACCTTTCCGGGTAGGTGGAAAAGCAGAGGAGATGATGTGGGCGGAGCTTTGGCGGTAATGTCAGTGCAGCAGGAGCCTCCACAGGGAGGGAGGGAGGCCTCCAGTGGCGCCGCTGCAGTCTGGGGCATACTGGGAGTTGGCTTCTGGGACGGGAAGTCTCCAGTGGGGGCCACCCTGATTGGAGGCTGTGGCTTCTTGGAGGCTGGGGACATGGATCTCCCCAGGGCAGCTTCTGATGGGGTCCCTAGGGACTCAGCCTTCCTGGGTGCTCTGATCTGGGTTTTGATGTGGGGCTGAGGAGGGTCTGGAGACCTGTGTTTCAGCTCCAGGGAGCTTTGGTTGCTGGACAGTGCTGGAATGCTGTGTCTAGAGGCCCCCTGCCCCGTCTCAGAAGGGGCCTGGTGGGAGAGTGACGTGGCTGAGACCCTGCTCCCTATCCAGCCCCATCCTGGTCACGAGGACCTTACGGGGAGCCCTGGGCTGTCCCCCCACTGCCCAGCCTTCTTATTTTCTCATTTCCTCTTGGGCTCCAGCTGCTGAGCTATTGATTCCCTGGGCTGCCTATTCAGAACCTGAAAGATTGAAATGGATTTTCCCTGGTGCACAGAGGGTGCCCCTGTGCCCTCACAGCCGTGTTGCTGTGTGTGGTGTGGCCAGAGGAAGGCCTTGGCAAGGCCACCTGGGCAGGGTGTGACCCCACCACCAGGCCCCCACCTTCCCTGCTCAGCCTGGCAGAGGGGCAGTCTGCCGGGGGGTTATGGCTCCCCAGGTGGCTGGCTGCATACACACAGCCCCATACCTACTGGCCTTTCCCAGGGTGACTGGCAGAGTTGGGGGAGGCTGGCAACTGGGGAAAGGGCTTTCAGGCCTTGGATATCCCTCCAGGAGCCCAGCCCTGGACCATGGGTGGGCAGGTATGCCTTTGGCTGTCCTGCCACAGTGGAGGTTGGGGGACCCCTGGGGGGCAGCTCCTTTCAGAGGGTGGGGACAGCGTAGGCACTGTTCCCACAGGATCAGCATTTCTCATGGCCGTGGCACAGGACCACCATGGTGTCTGTGGCACAGGGCCAGCATGGTGGCCAGGGCAGACAGACTTGGGACGGGTGGGTCTCTGGTTCCCCTTTCCTCAGTAGGGGCTTTAGCTCTCAGGCTCTCAGTCTCCTCGCCTGGAAAGGGGGAATGGTGGAGCGACCCGCTCCGTATTGGGGTTCTTCGAGGCTCAGGGGCGTGATGGTGGGAGGTGGGCAGTCTGCAGCAGTGCTGGCCGTCCCTCTTCTCACAACACCCAGGGCCCGGAGTGAGAAAGAAGATCAAAGCCTCCAAAGATGGGAAGAAGAAGGGCAAGGGGAAGAAAGTGGCTGGGTTCAAGTTCCGCTTTGGAGGGATGAGCAATAAGAGGAAGAAGGGCTCCTCGGTGAGTGCGCATGCGTGCCTTTGTGCGCATGCGTATGTGTGTGTGTGGGGGGGGTTGCGTGTGTGCGCGTGCGTGCTGGAGGGCTGTGGGGACCGCAGACAGGGGGCATTTACTTCATTCTCTTGAGTCAGCTGCAGCAGGTTGTGTGCCTGTCCCTTGTACTGTCTACCTGCAGGCCTTCTGGACCTCAGTTTACCCATCTATCTGGTGAGGGGTGTCGTGTGCATCTTTTTTTTTTTTTTTTTTGTGGTACTAGGGGTTGAACCCAGGGCCTCGCAAGTGCTGGACCACTGAGCTGCACACCCAGCCCGTTTTTTTAACTTTTTTGAGACAGGGTCTCGCTAAATTACACAGACTGCCTCTAGTCTCGAACTTGCGACCCTCCTGCCTCTGCCTCCCCAGCCGCTGGGATTACAGGTGTGTGCCACCATGCCTGGCTTTTCGACTGTATCTTTCTGAGGATGCCTTCAGCTTGGGCTGTGGGCTGGGGGCTCTCTGTGGCTCACTTTGTGGGGCTGGGAGCTCAGTTCTGGCTTGCGCTATCCCCACTGTGGCTCCATTCAGGGATCAGGCAGGAGTTTCAGAGGCCCTTCAGAGTCCTGCTGGGGTCTGGGTGCCCAGGTGTGCTGGGAGGGTGGCGCAGGGAGGTGGCGTGTCGGATGAGGCTGACTGGAGCCCTGGTTCCTGCTTCCACCCCCAGGGCCAGCCTCAGCCTTTGGGCCCTCCTTTCTGCGGAGGCAGGTGCCTTCTCCCGCCTCACCCCCATTGGGCAGCTGATTTCCTCTTCTCCCCCCAGCTCCGCAGTGGGGCTGGAAGCTGCTTCTAGGCAAGCGCTCTACCCCAAGCCGCATCCCCAGCCCTGGAAGCTGTTTGTCCCTTGGCAGAGGCAATAACCAGGTCTTTAGGTTGGCTGCCCTGGAGCAGAGCATGGAGCAGAAACCTTGCTCAGATGTGGCAGTCCAGCTCAGCTCAGCAAGCATTTGTTGAGCACCTGCTGTGTACCAGGCGCTGTGCTCAGTCTGGCAGGCACTGCTCCAAAGAGGCAGTCAGTCCAGCAGGCACATCCACTAGGAAGGAGCAAGGACAGGCCAGGCGGACAGGCCAGGCCAGACCCGGCACTGCACTGTGCCATGGGTCCAAACAGGGAAAGATCTGGGGAGACTCCCTGGTAGAAGGGTCCTTAGGGCTGCCCCTTAAAGGATGTGTAGGAGGTAGGCAGGACGGAGGGCGGAGCCTACCTGCGGGGTGTTATGGTGGGTTGGAGACCAGAGCCTGGAGGATGGTGGACATCAGGCTGGGCAGGTTTTAGCTGGGTGGGGGGATGAGGTGAACCACAGGAGCATGGTCTCCAGAGCCTCCTCTGGCCCTGCCCCGCCCCCTACCACCCAGGCCAGAGAAGCCCTCAGGGGAGCAGACAGCCGAGGCCGGCCCTGGCTCACAGGCCCCCCTTCTCCTGCAGAGCGAGGAGGACGAGCGGGAGGAGTCGGACCTGGACAGCGCCAGCATCCACAGCTCGTCCGTGCGCTCTGAGTGCTCCGCAGCCCTAGGCAAGAAGAGCAAGCGCAGGCGCAAGAAGAAGAGGAGTAAGGCTCCCACTGGAGGGGTCTTGGGACCTTTGTGGTGGGTGGGGGCGGGGTAGAGCCTCCCCGTAGGAAGTGAGGGAAGGGTGTCCTCATGCCTCACCTGGCCTTGGATGGGCAGTTGCCCTGTGCTCCTTCAATTGTCCTCACCTCTGCTGTCAAGAGAGGAAGAAATCAGGAAGCTGGGGTGTAAGCCACCCCAGGGCATTTGCACGAGCAGAGCGGGAACTGGGAAAAGAAGTGAGTCTTAAGCTCGCCCACCATCACCCATTTAGTCACACACCCCTTACCCTTCTTCCCACCTACCCAGCACCCATCCTGTCATTCACCTCCCAGGCCCCTCCCTCCCTCCTACTTTCCTTCCCTTCCTTCCTTTTATCCTTCTATCCACCCATTTATCTGTTTTTCTTTCTGTCTACACACTCTCCTACCTTTCTATCCTTCCTTTATCCATCTTTTACTCATCTCTTCACTCTATCATTTCAGCCATTCCCCAACATTTGTTTACCCCATTGGTCCGTCCGCCCACCTGCCCTTTTATCCTTCTATCCACCCATTTGTCTGTTTTTCTTTCTGTCCACGCACTCTCCTACCTTTCTATCCTTCCTTTATCCATCTTGTACTTATGTCTTCACTCTGTTACTTCAGCCATTCTCCAACATTTGTTTACCCCATTGGTCCATCCACCCACCTGCCCACCTATCTGTCCATCCATCTAGCCATCCACCCACCTAGCCATCTGTTCAGCCATCCACCCACCCGCTCACCATCCGTCCACCCACTCACCATCCACCTATCTGCACATCCACTGGCTCATCCATCCATCCATTCATCCATTACCTTCCCCACCCATCTACCCACTCAACACCCATCCATCCCTCCATCATCCACCCACCCACCCACCCACTTATACATCCAGTATCTATTAAGCACCTACTACGGGCTTGTCGCCTGCAGCCGTAGCCCTGTGGCATCAGATCCTGTCAGATCTTGGAAGCTAAACAGGGTCGGGTCTGGTTAGTACTTGGATGGGAGACGGCCAGGGAACACCAGATACTGTAGGCTTGGGAGACGGACCCAGCAACCCCCTCTCAAAAATCAATCCGCCATTGAAAACCCTATGAACAGCAGAGAAGCACTGACAATACTGTTTCACCCATTGTATGTAGGGTCGCTATGAGTAGGATACTGATTCGATGGCACCTAACAACACAACAACAGCAATGGGCCTGTCTGGCGTGGGATGTAGAGATGGCTGGGCATTATTAGTGGGACGAGGTCTTTCCTCACCATGTCTCCCCTCCCCACAGTTGATGATGGGGATGGCTACGAGACAGACCATCAGGACTACTGCGAGGTGTGCCAGCAGGGAGGGGAAATCATCCTGTGTGACACCTGCCCGCGGGCCTACCACCTGGTCTGCCTCGACCCGGAGCTGGAGAAGGCTCCTGAGGGCAAATGGAGCTGCCCTCACTGTGTGAGTCTTGGCTGCCATCTGGGCTCGGGATGGGGGTACAGCACCTGGCTCCTTGACTGGGCACCCTCACCTGTGGGCAGGTGCGTGTGGGAGAGTGTCGATCCCCATGGAGACCTGTCGCGGGGGGCCTCCAGATGGACTCTTCCCCACTCCAGGAGAAGGAGGGGATCCAGTGGGAGCCGAAGGACGACGATGACGAAGAGGAGGAGGGTGGCTGTGAGGAGGAGGAGGACGACCACATGGAGTTCTGCCGCGTGTGCAAGGACGGCGGGGAGCTGCTGTGCTGTGACGCCTGCCCCTCGTCCTACCACCTGCACTGCCTCAACCCGCCGCTGCCTGAGATCCCAAACGGTGAATGGCTCTGCCCGCGCTGTACTGTGAGTGTTACGCCGCTCCGCCCCACCCTACGCCGAATGCCCCGCCCATGCCTCGCCCATTCCCCGCCCACCGAAGAAGGCCCCTCCCCAACATCCCCGCCCACCCTGCCAGTGCCCCGCCCCTGCTGGGGCAAGCCACGCCACTGGCCAGTTCATCCCGCCCCCATGTTGTTTGAGGCCACGCCCACACGCCCACATCCCCGCCCAGGCTTCCTGTGGCTCTGAATCTCTTTGGCACCAACATCACAGCCCTCTGCACCAAAGGCCTTGCATACATCACTGACCTTTACCTTACCGAGTACTCAAGTACCAGGCTTTTTGTTACTCCTATTTTTATCTTTGAAGTTAATTGCTCATTTATTTGTTTTTGGGGTGCTGGGCATGGAAACCCTGGCCTCATACATGTCATACATGTCAGGAAGAGAGGAAGCTCTCTTCCTGAGCTACATCCGCAGCCCTGGTGTTCCCGTGTTTGATGTGAAAATTGAGGTTCAGGGAGACAAAGTGAGCTGCCTAAGTCCACATGCCAGCAGAACTGTCTACTCAGACCCAGCTTCCCAGAGCCACCTTGGACCTGGCTCCTGTCCCAAGGCTGGGGTAATGGAGGGTAGGAGGCCCTGCAGGCTGGAGTCTCAGTGTCTACCAAGAGAGGGGAGTGATCCCCAACTCCATCACTCGACCCCAGTCACACTGGGCACCGGAAGAAGGTCCACACTCCGATTGTCCTCCTCCATGCTGGAGGCCAGCCCTCAGCCATCTGTGTGTGTGTGTGTGTGTGTGTGTGTGTGTGTGTGTGTGTGTGTGTGTGTATGTGTGGTGTGTGCCTGTGCACGTGTGTGCATCCATGACTCTGTCTGTGTGTAGGGGTATGGGGAGGCCCCCTGGACAGGTGCAGCCTTTTTTTTTTTTTCCCAGTGTTGGGTGTTGAACCCAGGCCCTCATGCATGCTAGGCACTCCACCCCTGAGCCGCAACCCCAGCCCCTTTTTCATTTTTTATTTTGCGACAAGATATGGCCAAGATCTGGATACATTGTTCAGGTTGCCTCTGGCCTCAAACTTGTGATTTTCAGCCTCACAAGTAGCTGGGATTGCAGGCGTGCGCCACAGCACCCAACAGGTGCAGGCTTCTTAGCGTTCCTGGGAAGCCTTCTGGGACAGGGGAAGCAGGGGCTTTGTTCCTCCCTGGTTCTTCCCTGTAGGGTGGGGTGGAGGTGAGGCAGAGTGGGGACCCCCTGTGGCAGTGGGGAAGGCTTGTCCTACCTCCCCTCCTCTCCTCCTCCTCCTCTGCCTGGTGGCCTTCGCTCCCACTGAGGCCAGAGCAAGGGTGGCTGTGGGGCTTTGTGGTGTGCATTACCCCTCCAGATGGCTTTCATGCCCAATTTGACACCGACAGCCCCCCGAGGTGGAGGAAGAGGGGGCCCACTCTGCAGATGGGAGAATAGCTTCAGGTGGCTTGTGTGTAGGTACACAGGCAGGTGGAGGCAGGCTTGGGACCTGTCCTCCCAAACAGAGCCATCTGCCTAACTCTGTCATTCCTGCCTCAGTCCAGTCAGGGCTCAGAGCTGCCTCCCGCCAGGGCCAGGGCTACTCTGGGCAATCTCAGGGTAGCGAGCTCAGGGCATAAGTGGTGGTGGTGTGTGGCTGCAGCATTTCCTGGCAGGCCAGCAGTTCCCTGGAACCCCAGCATCCCCCAGGGTCTGAGTGTGTGTTGGGGCATGGGCAGACCAGCTCTTCCTGCCCCGGTCCACCCAGATGCACAGGTGGATCATGGGGTTGTGATCACAAGTGTCAGACAGGGGCTCCTGCCCGGAGGGAGCTTGTGGGTTAGGATGTGATGTGACATGTTCTCAGGGGCTTCTAAGCAGGGCACTGGGCAATGGGTGGACCCATGACAGGGGTCATGTCCAGAGTCTTGGGTTCTGCTCCCTACTCGTCTGCCCCTTGCTCTTGTTGTTGTTGTTGTTAGGTGCCATTGAGTCGGTATCCGACTCATAGCGACCCTCATAGGGTTTTCCATGGCTGACTGTTTCGGGATTGCCTTGGGAGTGGATTGCCAGGTCCTTCTCCCATTTTTGCGGTGCTGGGAATTGAACTCGGGACCTCAGAGACTGCAGCACAGCGCTCTACCAACTGAGCTAAATCCCAGCTGCCCCTTGCTGAGTTGTTGTTGTTGTTAGGTGCCGTCGAGTCGAGTCCGACTCATAGCGACCCTATGTACAGCAGATCGAAACACTTGCCGATTCTGTGCCAGGCAAACAATCTTATTTATGTTTAAGCCCATTGTTGCAGACACTGTGTCAATCCATCTGGTGGAGGGTTTTCCTCTTTTGCATTGACCTGCCACTCTTCCAAACATGAT
>VMDO01036842.1:0-14821 GCA_007922755.1 Pedetes capensis
GACAGGAGGAGGAGGAGGAAAAAGAAAAAAGAAGAAAAGAGGAGAAGAAAAAAGAAAAGGAAAGGAAAGGAGAAAAGAAAAGAGAAAAGAGAAAGAGGGTAGTTTTGTGACCAGTGGCCTGGAACTGAGGGTGGCTGCCTTGAGGAAGGGACAGAAGACAGGGTCTTCGAAAACTGGGGATTCTCCTACCTCCCAGAGCCGGCGGAAGTAGAGCAGGGCCCGAGTGCTGGGGGCCAGGACTTGGCCCTGTGGAGACAAGGGGGGCAGGGGAGTGGGTTAGCAGGAAGCCAGGCCCTGCTCACCTGAGCCCTGACTCCAGCTCCGGCCTCTCTCAGCCTTCAAAACCTCACGGGGACTAAAGTTTGGAGGGGAGGCTGAGCGCCTTTAGGACCACCAGAATCTGTTTTGGGGAAACAGAGGGAGGGAGAGGCTGGATCCCTGAACCATCAACCAGCCCTCCCACCCCCGGCACACAGCACTGTGCCCTCCCAGCTCCCCCTCCACAGCACCGCACAATTATAGCAAAACCTCAGGACCAGGACCTGCCCCCAGAGCCTCTGGCCTTTCACCTGCCAGCCCCCACCCCAGCGCAGGTCGCAACCCTCCCAGGACCACAGTGGAGACGGAAGAAAGGAGCAGAGACCAGGAGCGTGGGGCAGCTACGGTTTATTTCCAGGGTGAGGGTGAGATTGGGGGGAGGGAGTGGTGCTCTAAGAAGGGGTGGGGTGGGGGTTCCCATCCAGCTGGTGGCTCCTTGTCTGGAGGTCACGGAACACGAAAGCTCCTCTCATCCTGGGCAAAGAAATAAGTTCTAAGAGGAAGCTTGAGGGCTAGTGAGCCAAAGGGGGATGGCCTGGTCCCCTGCTCCAGAAATCTGCGGGGACCTTGAAGCCCACTGTGATCATTCCAGACAAGTCCGTGTGTCCCAGCTTGGACTTGAGAACTTCAGTTCCTGGCCAGGAACATTACACAGAACCCTCTCTCCTCACGCCTCCCTCTGGTCCAATTCCTCGGTGTCCTTACTCCTAGGGAAGGACCCTTCTCTGCCCAGCTCTGCCTGCCCCTCTTTCTCACAGAACTGGCCCCTTGGGTAAGCTGGTGTGGGTGAATCTTACTTAACCATGATCACTCCCAAGATGGGCAAAAAGTGCTTGGCCGGCTGTCCTGGGCCTCTAGGAAGTGCTCAGTCTGTGCCCTGGATCTCCTTTGTTGTTGGTGTTGTTAGGTGCCAGCGAGTCATGTCTGACTCATAGCGGCCCTCAGAGGGTTTTCAATGGCTGTTTCGGGATCGCCTTGGGAGTGGATTGCCACGTCCTTCTCCCACTTTTGCAGTGCTGGGAATTGAACTCAGGACCTCAGAGACTACAGAGCAGCGCTCTACCAACTGAACTAAATCCCAGTCCCACCAGACTCTAAAGACCCCAAAGTTTTGCCCCTACTAGAAACTGTTCTCTATAAGACAGAGAATTTGCAGGGCACAGTGGCACATGCCCGTAATCCTAGTGACTTGGGAGACAGAGCTAGGAAGATCACAAGTTCAAGGCCAGAGGCAGCCTTCGTAATTTAGCAAGATCCTGTCTCAAAACAAACAAACAAACAAAAAAAAAAAATTAAAAAGGGCTAGGGGTGCAGCTCACTGGTAGAGTTCTTGCAAAAGTATGCCAGACACCCTGAACTCTGCCCGCTAATACAGAAAAGGAGAGAGTGGGGGACGATTTTATTTCATTTGTTCAAATCCAAAACCGACTGCAGCTGGAACCTTCCGTCTTCCCCTGTCTCCCATGCCCCTGCTTCATTCCCGAGAAGTCAGACTTGCTTTTCCTGAGGTCTGGATTATTCTGCCTCCCCAGCCACCACCGTCCCTCCTCCCAGAAAGACTCCCAGTCTTAGCCAGGTGTAATGGTGCACGCCTGTCGTTCCAGTAACTCAGGAGGCAGAGGCAGGAGGATCACGGTTTGGAGGCCAGAGGCAGTCTGTGTAACTTAGCAAGACCCTGTCTCAATTGAAAAAATAAAAAAGAGGCTGAGGGTACAACTCAGTGGTAGAGTGCTTCAAATTATGCACGAGGCCCTGAGTTTGGCCCCAGTGTCCCCGCAAAAAAAAAGAAAGAAAAGAAGAAAAGAAAAAAGAAAAATTTTAAAAGAACCCCAGTCTTGGAAAGCCAGGGATCCTGGTTCTGTTTCCTTAAAAAACCTAAGCCTCAGCTGCTCCCAGGGGCCATCAGGTTGCTGGAATGAGGAACAGGGAACAGGCAGGTCCAGTGTGGCCCCTGGAGAGCAAGGGCCCAGGGTAAAAAGCAGCTGCCACTCAGACCCAGACTGTCATTCACTGCCCCTTGGAAAGGGGGACCCCGGGATTGCCAAATCTCTTAAGAAAAGCCAGAAATGCAAATCATTATGCAAAGTCTCTCCGTTTTTAAACTTTGGCAACTAATTCACATTCTTTAAAAAAAAAAAAAAAATTTAAAAAGTAGCTCAAACCAGGCACATCAGAGCGCCACCCGTCTGTTTCTGGCTGAGTTCCTTGCTCTTTACCCTGTCTCTTCCAGCCCCGTGGTTCCGGTGTCAAATCAGCCTAGCCCAGCGGTCCCCAGTGAGAAGGAAGGGTGACCAGGGAGGAAGGAGGAAGGGGCTCAGCGCCCCAACTGTCTTCTAAGATCGGGCATGTACAGAGCCCAGACCCAGGCCAGCCACCCACCAGGCACTCCACAGCTGTTCTTGTCCTTGTCACTCGCTTCTCTGGATATGTCGGTCCTCATGTGGCTGTTTTGTTTTTTTGTTTTTTTGTTTTTCCAGTAGTGGAGGGTTGAACCCAAGGCCTCACACATGCTTTTGCAAGTGTTCTACCACTGAGCCACACCCCAGCCCATTTTTTAGCTTTTGTTTTATTTTGAGTCAGGCTCTCACTAAGTTACGCAGGCTGCCTCTGGCCTCGAACTTGCGATCCTCCTGCCTCTGCCTCCCTTGTCACCGGGATTGCAGGCATGCGCCACAGTGCCCGGCTCTCCTGTAGCCGTTCAGCTCTACTGGACTCCTCATTCGGTTTTTCCTCTAGGATCGGGCCTACTTCCTCTCCCCTTCACCTTGCAAGTCTAAAGGGGAAACCGAGGTGCAGAACCTGCTCAGATCTGTATGAGGGACTAGAGACGCATCCCCTGCAATTTCAGTACTCGGGAGGAGGTGGCAAGATGATTGCAAGTTTGAGGTCAACCTGGGCAGCGTAACAACAGCCTGTCTCTCCCTTCCCCCCCGCCCCCTGCCTTTCTCTCTCTCTATGTGTGTGTGTGTGTGTGTATGCTGTTATGTGCCGTCAGGTTCTATACGACTCATAGCGACCCTTATATAGGGTTTTCAATGGCTGATCATTTCCGGATTGCCTTGGGAGTGGACTGCCACATCCTGCTCCCATTTTTGTGGTGCTGGGGATCAAACTCAGGACCTCAGGGACTGCAGAGTAGGGCTCTACCAACTGAGCTAAATCCCTGCCCCCATATATATAAATATAGCCCCTCCCCAGCTCCCAACAGTTTCCAAATTCTCTCCCTCTTTTCAAGTCTCCGCTTGCCCTCCCTCTATGTTGTTGGCTTGTTTCGGTTTGGCTTTTGTTCTTAGCACCGGACTAAATACCTTCTTGTTGTTAGGTGCTGGCAAGTCGGGTCCGACTCATAGCGACCTTATATACAACAGAAGGAAACACTTTCCTGCCCTGTGCCATGCTCAGCACTATTGTTAGTGCTTCTGTGCTATTCATAGGGTTTTCAATGACTGATTCCATCGGGAGTGGGCTGCCAGGTCCTTCTCCCAAGCTTACAGCACCCAATATTCCCAGGCAGCCTCCCATCCAAGTAGAAACCAGGCCCGACCCTGCTTAGATTCTGAGAGCAGATGAGACCAGACACCAAGGTGGGATGGCTGTAGATGAATCCCTTCTCAGTGACTGTCATTATTATGCCCCTGGCTCCTCAAGAGGTTTGACTCTCTTCCCTACATGCCTCTTCCGCTAAAGTCAGGAGTGCGCGGCCCTCCAGCCCTTACCTTGTTGATGGCATCCCAGTTAATGAAACCCAGCTTGGATTTAAAATTCTGCAGAGAAAACAAAAAGAATGTCCAAATCGGGTCATTGTAGAATTGGCTCCGGCCTCAGGCCGGGAGAGGTAGAGAGCCACCGCTGTGTCTTGGTATAGAAGGAGGATGTCAAGCCAGGCGGAGTGGCTCACGCCTATAATCCCAGCATCTTGGGAGGTGGAGGCAGGAGGATCGCAAGTTCGAGACCAGAGGCAGTCTGCGTAATTTAGCCAGACTCTATCTCAAAAAAAAAAAAAAAAGTTTAAAAATGGGCTGGGGGTGCAGCTCAGTGCTCCAGCACTTGCAGAGTATGCAAGCGGGAGGCCCTGGGTTCGACCCCCAGTACTGAAAGAAAAAAAAAAAAAAGAAGGAGGATGTCAGCCTGTAGGGCCCAGGGACCCGGGTTGGTTTTCCAAAACAGAGTGAGTAGCGCCATCTTAACAGAACTCACCTTCCAGAAATTGTCGAAGTTGAAGGTCTGGGGAGATGTCTCAGAGTTCTAAAAGGCCCAGGAGAAATGGAACGCCGTTAAGAACTCACTTTGTGAGCAAGAGGCAGGGGCAGGTGACGTGGGTGTTGGGAGCAGGGGGCACAGAGTGCCTGGCCCCACCGTGCCAGCCCCACGTGGAGTGACCCCTCCACTCACCACGGTATTGAGTCCATGGATGGCTTCTTCTGGGCCGTTGTCCCCGCTGGACCCTTGCCCCTGGGTGGGGAAAAGGGAGACCGATGTTCAGGGCACATGCATCCTCTTAGGCGTGCCCTGTCCACCTGCCCCTGCACTCATCCTTGTCATTGTCCCGGCTCCTCTAGTCCCCTCTGTAAGCCACCTTCTCTTCTTTCCCTGGTGCCTACCATCCCCAGCTCAAAAAAGGCCTTCCTAGAATGAGTGGGCTTTAGCTCAGTTGGTAGAGCACCACTCTGTGCTCGCTGAGGCCCTGGGCTCAATCCCCAGTACCGCAACAATGGGAGAGGGATGTGGCAATCCACTCCTGAAGCAATCTGGAAACAGTCAGCCATTGCACCCCTACGAGGGTTTCTATGAGTCAGACCCGACTCTGGGGCACCTAACCACAGAATGACTCCGACCCCATAGCGCCACTTAGACCTTTGTCTCAGCCTTCACCTATCACCAAAACACCACCGGCAGTAAGTGCTAATGTGTGGCCCCACTATGTACTGAGTGCTGCTCCTGATCCTGCCACATTGCCGTGCAGGTAGGAGAGGTGGCCCGCGCTGGCCTCAGGTGGTCTTCGTGTCTGGCCCCTGCACCACCTCGGTCTGCCTGTGATACAGAACGTTCTACCGTGACTGTATGAATGAGTCAGGCTTCACTAACCCCCTTTCACCCAAGGCAGCCTAGGCTCAGAGAGGTTAATCGGCTTGTCTGGAGATGCCCAGGTAACAAGAGCTGGCGTTTGAATGCTTGTCTTCCAACCCCAAGGTCAGCGCCTCTCTACTTCCCAACACTGACTTTTTTTTTTTTTTTTTTTTGGCGGTACTCAGAGGTTGAACCCAGGTCCTCCCACATACTTTACAAGTGCTATACCATGGAGCTGCAACCACAACCCCTTTTGCACTTTTTAATCTTGAGACAGGGTCTCGCTAAATTACACAGGCTGCCTCTGGCCTCGAACCTGCGATCCTCCTGCCTCGGCCTCCAGAGTCACTGGGATGACAAGTGTGAGCCACCTCACCCGGCTCAACACTGACTTCTTAAGTATGGTTCTTAGCTATGCCTCCGTGTCTATTTTTCCCTTTGCAAAGGTACTACGGCCCCTGCCTCCCCATCGGAATGGATGAGTGGAGGAGGGGGATGGAGATCCCAGACCGCCATTTTGGTCTCTGAATAGTCACTCAGCACAGATTCGGAGCAATTCACAAGAAGAAACGGATATTTCTGTCCCTTGGCATTCTGTCCCATACTCCACCATCCCTTCTACTAAAGCCAGCCCTGGCTGCCTCGGCCCCAGCTCACCTGATAATAGCCTTGAGAACCGCTTAGGAGGTGGCTGTTCTCTCTGGTTCCCTAAGGAGGTAAAAAAAAGTGGAGAAGTCAGTGGGGAAAGAGGGCGAGATAGCAGGGCACAGGAGAGGGGCTTCCAGAATCAGGAAACTGAGCCATGAGACAGGGGGCTTCCTAGGACCCCAACCCAGAGCTCCTTCTCTCTGAGGAACTCCGCCTTTCCCAGCAGATCTTGTTTCAACCTCATCACGTGCTGGGCCAGTTACTGTGCACTTATGATGTTCATGATAACATCTGTTAATATTCATTCCTGCCAACTGCTCAAAATCCCGCACGAGGGGCCTTTGCCACCAAAGCATCTGAATCCTCCCCTGGTTCTGAAGCAGGGGCAAGCCAGGCTATTGGACTGAACTGATTCAAACTGGAGGCCACTGGCTGGGCTGGTGTCGACATGGGGCAGAAAGGGGTGCCCGCTGGGGAGTCAGTGGGAACCAAGGTGGCACAGAGGTTAGTATTCCCAAGTTAGAGGGAGGCCCTTCCATCAGCACATCTCATTGCCAGAACTAGCAGGGGGACCTGGCTAGGCTGCAGGACCTTTGCTCTGCCAGGATTGCTACTGGAGGCTTGGCCTCCACCTCCTTCATGACGGGCACAGTCTCTACTCCCAACAGCCGCGGTCACTCTAGCCCAAGCTGATTCCCTCAGGCCCACAGGGCCTTCCCCGTCCTCCATTGAAGCCCCAGAAGGATAAGACCATGAATACTACATCGTGGGGCCACCTTCAATATTTTATGTATTGATTTCATATGATTCCTCTGAAAATCCTGATGGGATTCTCTTCAGGCACTTGTCAAACTAAGTTTGAAATCCATCTGGGAGGATAAAGGTCTAGGACTGGACGAGAAAACTCTGAAAGATATCAGTGGCGAAGGGGGAGACTGGTACTGGCAGGTATTCATAACTGTAAGCTCCATTTTAAGAAAGCAATGTGGGCCAGGCACAGGGGCGCGCTCCTGCTGTCCCAGTGACTTTGGGAGGCAGAGGCAAGAGGATCAGGAGCTCAAGGCCAGAGGCAGCCTGTGTAACATGTTGTCGTTGTTAGGTTCTGTTGAGTTGGTGTCCGACTCATAGCAACCCTACCTACAATAGGTGAAACACTATTGTCAGTGCTTCTCTGCTCTTCATAGAGTTTTCTATGGTAGATTGATTTTTGGGAGTGTGTTGCCAGGTCCTTCTCCCAAGCCTATAGCACCTGGTGTTCCCAGGCCATCTCCCATCCAAGTACTAACCAGGCCCAACCCTGCTTGGCTTCCGAGATCTGATGGGATAGGATGGCACAGGGCTACAGCTGTAGGTATAACATAGCAAGGCTTTGTCTCAAAATCAAAAGTAAAAAATGGGCTGGGGTTGCAGCTCAGTGGTAGATCAGTATGTGGGATGCCCTGGGTTCAACCTCCAGTGCAGAAAAACAAAAACAAACAAACAAACAACAAACAAACAAACAAAACAAACACTGTGGTTCCTATGCTGGAATGAATGAACCCATTTAGCAAAAAAGAACCCCCAGAAGCGACTCTCAAACACAAAAGTGCTTACAAGTGACATTTTAAATCAGAGGTGGAAATGATTCAATACATGGTATTGGGAATATTTGGGGGAAAATATTTGTTAAATCTTATCAGTGTCCTCCCTCCTGTTTTTAACCGGTTTTCTCATCCTAAAGGAACACCCAGCTCTAATTCAAAGTGTAGGGTAAATCTGGTTAGATCAAGGAAGGGACTAGAGCAAATACAGAAAAATAAAATCCAGCATGACTAAAGGGTTACCTTAAAAACAATGTTAGGGCAGGGCCTGTGATCCCAGCTCTCAGGAGGCTGAGGCAGGAGGATCACCAGTTTAAGGCAGCCTGAGCTACATAGGAAGTTCTGGGCCAGCCTGAGACCTTGTCTCCAAAAAAGAAGGAGGAGGATGAGGAAGAGAGAAAACAGGTGAGAGGAAAGAGAAAGGAAAGAAAGGAAGGAAGGAAGGAAGGAAGGAAGGAAGGAAGGAGGGAAGGAGGGAAGGAGGGAAGGAAGAAAGGAAGGAAGGAAGGAAGGAAGGAAAGGAGGGAGGGAAAGAGGGAGGGAAAGAGAGGGAGGGAATGGAAAGAAAACAAAGAAGGAAGGAAGGAGGGAAGGAAGGAAGGAAGGAAGGAAGGAAGAGAAAAATAAAGAAAGAAAGAAAAGAAAAGAAAGAAAGAGAGAAGGAAAGAAAGAAAGGAAGGAAGGAAGGAGGGAGGGAGGGAGGAAGTAAGAGAGAGAGAGAACAGGAGGTGGGAGGGAAGGAAGGAAGGAAGGAAAGAATTATACAAATAATTGTGATACTGGAAGAGAATAGAAGCATTCAAAGCAACACCAAGAGCAGAATCCACAAAAGAAAAGATTACTATTTTTACTTCCTACATACTTAAGACCTTGGTGTATAAAATACTAGAAATAAGAATTACAAACTGGAAGCCAGGCACAGTGGCAAAGGCCTATAATCCCAGCACTCAGGAGGCTGAGGCAGGAGGATCCCAAGTTCAAGGCCACCTGAACTACATAGAAAAACCCTGTCTCAAAAAGCCAAACGAAAATAAAATTACAAACTGGAAGAGCTTTTCTTAAAGCCTGGGAAGCCATGAAAGGTTAGCACCCTAAGGTATGAGGAGCTCCTCAAAGAGCCAGCTCAACTTGGTCTCCCCTCAACTTCTGGCTTCTCCCTCCGGGCTCCACACCCCACTGCCACCACTGCCGGGAAAGGCAGACTCTCAGCCGCACCCCAGACCTGCTGGACCAGAACGTGCATTTGCAGAAGACCTCTAGGTGTGGGCAGCAGCGCCACCTTCACCCAGCCAGCACCACAGCAGGTGCTGAGCCTAAGGTCCAGAGTCCCGGAAAACCTGGGAGCAAACCTGCTTTCTGAAACACCTCTCTCCCAGGGGCCGCTGAATTCTGTTCCCTGGATGTGGACGAGATATTTGAGATAATTATGTTTCTAAAAGGACTGGTTTAAGAGCTGGGTGTGGTGACTCATGCCTGTATTCCCAGCACTTGAGAGGCTGAGATAGGAGGCTCATGAGTCCAAGACCAGCCTGGGCTACATAGTGAGTTCAAGGCTAGCAGGGGCCACACAGTGAGACCCTGTCTCAAACAAACAAACAAACAAAAACAAACAAAATAATAAAATCAAATAAAAGGACTGGTTTACATAGGCTTGCTCCCAGCCTTATCTGGGTATATAGCAAGGCCTGTCAATCAAGGATTGGCAATAGGAGCACACGTTCCTGTTCTTTTGCGCGAGGTGGTGTCCCCTAGACATATGGATAAAGGTGAGGCATCGGGAAGGGGGCTGAGCACAGAGGGCTCCTGAGAGGGAGCACGGTCACAGTGCAGAACTACAGTCACAGCATGGACGAGTTGGGTTCTCACCTGATCCCCAGATCCTCCGGCCCCACGTATGACGTTCTCTGGGTTGTCACACTGTGGGTAGAAAGGAAGACGTTCTCTCAGTGTTGCCCCAAACACCAATGCCAGCCCCCAAAGGGCAGCCTTTTAACTGGCTCCCGCTTGGAGGTAACAATCTTCCCCACCCTCAGCCATGTCCACACCCCTCAACCCCACAAGGGGCTGCCGACCCTTGCTCTTTCTCTTCCCACCATTTGAGGGAGATTGGTCTCCATGTGCGCTCCCCGGTCACCAACCTCGGGCTTGTTTCCACCACCCCCGACGTCTCTGCTGCCTGAGGATGAGCCGGAACTGCTTGTCTACAAAGGAAAACAAGAGGCCAGGTGTTGTCTTAAAAGGACGTGCCAGCCAAGCGTGGTAGGGGTGCCCCTGTAATCCCACCATTCAGGAGGTTGAGGCAGGAGGATCGAGAGTTCCAGGTCAACCTGGGTAACATAGTGAAACCCTGTCTCAAAAAAAAAAAAAAAATGGACCTTCAAAATGACACAGTATTTCTAGTGGTTACTATGGCTTCTTGGGAAGCCCCTCCCATCAAATTCCAACCCTCTCTCCAGCCTCCACTCCTTCTCCATCTTTAGGCAGCTGGGCACTGAGGGAAGTTGTTCTGAGCCAGGTGTAGAAATGTGTGGTGATTGAGGGAAGTTGAGCTGCTGCCCCCCCGCCCACCTCCCTTCCTCCACCTGCCACGTGTCCTGCTGCCACCAGGGGGCAGGCTGGGGCTCCTTCTGCCCCAGCTCTTCCTCACCCCTTTCTCTCTTTCTCTCCTAGAAAGAAGGAAGCAGGAAGCAGGAGGGACCCCTAAAGTCCTTACCCTGGTGACAGAAAACGGCTCATCAAAATTGGAAACTTCTTTGTCCTGGGTGCAGGGAAGGGTGAGTCGTATAAGGAGCCAGGAATGAAAGCCACCTGCTTTCCCAGGTTATCATCATTACTTCCCTCCTCTTGCTAACAACATCCCCAGGCCCCCAAGGAAGCCCCGGGGGCTCCCTGTCTCCTCTGGGGGCCCTCTCTTGGGCCGTGCCTCTAAGGCAGCCCCTCCCAGCCCTCTCAGGCACCACATGGGGACCATACATACACACTACAGTTGTTAGTATCTGTCTAAACCACGGCCATCCTCAAGTCTCAAGCAGTCCTGAGCCCCGTTCTCCCGGGAGCTGCCCAAGCAAGCGTCATCTTTTTCCGTGTTCACCTCTCTTTTTCCATCCTCTGCCCCTAGCTCTGCTCAGACTCGCCACGTGGGCAAGGAGTAGAAGTTAGACAGGTGGTAGAACTTCCCGGCCATGACAGAACAGAAAGGAAGAGCACAGAGGAGGCAGAAGTCGGCTGGGTGGCTCTTGTGGAAATCGGACATGGCTGTGTCAAGAGCCCTGATGCTGGGATAAGGGAGGTGGGGAGCAGCGACCAAGGGAGCCCCAGGATGGCACCTGTCATGGATGCCACCCACCCCAGGGATGGGGCTGCACTCAGGGAAACCCCAGAGCCCGTTCCCCCAGCAGGACCCTCACACCATCCCTACAGTCAACCAAGGGGCAAATCTCACCTGGCCAGACCCGGAATGGCTGCCGCCGGTGCTGCCTCCGTGGCCACCGCTGCCACCGCCACTGCTGCTTTCACTGCCTCCGTGGCCACCACTGCCACTGCTGCCACCACTGCCACCCTGACCACTGCTGCCGCCACTTTCCTACAGGGCAGGGGGAAAGGAGCAAGAACTAAGGGCGGGAGCTCCAGGACCGCGTCCCTCGGCCCCTGGCTCTCCAGCCAGGCATCTTCCCCACCCCTGCTAAGGGCAGCACCAGGTCCCCCACTGTGGGATGCCCCTGCCTCCCCTCTCTCACCCCAAAGCTGCTGGAGCTTCCGCCGGAGCCAGATGGAGGGGCGTTGGTGCACTGCGCAAGGAAGGGAACCCCTGAGTTTCCGGATCTCACAAAGTCACCCCCACCCAGCAGGCCTCCCCTGTGGCCTTGCGGCTTGGCTTCCTCGCTTCCCCAGGGCCCCTCTTCTTCCCAGCCTCCTCCCATGCCCGCCTCTCCCTCCGACCCCCTCCTCTCCCCCTCTTTCTTTCCCTGTTCTGCCACCAGTGCCCGGGCGCCGTCCACCCCCACACTCTCCCTCTTACCCCTGAGTTTTGGTTGTTGCCTCTCACTGCGCCATAGCCAGGCTGGGCCACGGCTCCCTGTGGGGAGGGCGAGACTGAGCGTGGGAACCGGAGCATCCCGGGCGGGGCAGGGATCAGGGCTGGCAGTGGCTTTACCTGTGTGTCGAGCCCGTAGTTCAGTGGCCTTCCATAGCCTCCCTCACCCAAGGAGCCACCCACAGAGTTGGTTCCAAAGCCGGCTTCCGAGCCCCAGGGAGACCCTGGACCTCCAAGTCCACCTTGGCCGTGACCCCCAAGACTGCCCTGAGCGCCGAACATGCCGTGGCCTCCAGATGCGCCCTGCAAGGACAGCACACGTGCCCTCAGTGTGGCCGCCTCTGACTCTGATGGCCAAGGATGGGCAAAGCAACCGTAAGATAGGAAGGAAGCCAAGCCTGCAGAGACCAGGAGCATAGAGCAGTGGAGGAAGGACGCGTGGCAGGAAGGAAGGACATTGGTCCAGACAGCCACCAAGAGGACACCCATTCACCCTAGTGACCGTTTCTTAAGATTTTTAACCCAGCTGCCCCGCCCCCCGCCTCCTGTTGCCACCCCAGCTCCCCAGCTACTCACCCAAACCCCAGAGCCGCGGGGGGCCTCCACCTCCCCTGCAAGACCCCGGGCTGCTTCCTCGAGCCTGTGGCCCACAGCACCCCCCGCGGCCTCCCTGACTCTGGGGCTGCCTCCTCCTTCGTCCCCTTGGCCAAGGGCCTCCCGGATTCCGGAGCTGACTGCCTGGCCGGTCCCTCTGCCAATGGCCTCCCCAACTCCATGACTGATGCCTTCACCCGCCCCTTGTCCGGCGGCCGCTGCTCCACTCTGCAGTGGGCCAGCAGCCCCGCTGCCCAGGCACAGGGCCAGCCAGAGGCAGGCCAGGGACCCCCGGAGCTTCATCTCTGCCCAGCCCAGCTCCCCACCCCAATCTCCTCAGCACCCTCTGGTCCTCGCACCCTCCCGCCTCCTCGGCCTCCCTCTCTCTAGGTCTGCAGCCTTTCCCAGGCTCCCCTGCCTCCCCGGAGTCCTCCTCGTCACTACCCCTTATACTCTAGGTTGGGAGAAGTTGACAGGGCTGGGCAGCCCAGCGTCCCTCCCCCGGTGACTCAGGGCCCAGCCATGGGTAGGGTAATGAGCCGTAATTGGGAGGCTGAGACTCTGTGTTGAAACAGAGAGAGCCTGCGCATGGCATCGTGGAGGGAGGGAGGGAGCAGCGAGGTGAGACAGGCACAAAGGTGTTCCAGTTACCCAAGCCCAGGAATTTGGGGCGCAGGGTGGGGATAGGGGCATCTGAGGAGAGAGGTGTTGGTGTCTCCTGGAAGCAGCAGGGTGGCGGGATGTAGGAGAGAGGACTCGCAGGCAGCCAGGACCCCTGCAGGAGAGTGAGGATGGGGACCTGTCTAGGCAATCCAGCCTGGTCAGGGGCACCGGGATGGGAGACAGGTATCCTTTCTTGGTCCTTCTCCATTTCAGCTGGCCAATGACAGGACTGGAATAAAGCCCCTGGGACCTTCTTTTGCTGATGTGGCATGAATCAAAATGAGAAGACACACAGTGGCTGCAACAGTGGGCCCAAATATAAAAAGATCGCATGCATGGCACAGTGTTGGGAAGTGTTTCCTTCTGTTACACATGAGGGTCACTATCAGCACCAAACAACTGCTGCTCTGGCCTCTCCCACCTCCCACACTGCCACCTAAAGGTCACTGTTCATTCCCATGCCCTTTTATACCTTCCAGGCCACAGAGGCCTGCAGCTGTACCCCTGTGGCATCCGATCCCGTCAGATTTTGGAAGCTAAGCAGGGTTGGGCCTGGTTAGTACCTGGATGGGAGACCACCTGAGAACACCAGATACTGTAGGCTTGGGAGAAGGACCTGGCAATCCCCTCCCGAAAATCAATCTGCCATTGAAAACCCTATGAACAGCAGAGAAGCACTGACAATAGTGTTTCCCCTGTTGTACAGAGGGTCGCTACGAGTCGGATACCGACTCGACGGCACCTAACAACAACAACAACAGGCCACAGAGAGACTGTGGGAGCTGCGGGGCTGTGTTTAAGTTTCTGAGGTTGTGGGGAAAGCCATGGGGGAAGAGGGAAGCCCAGGCATCAGGGAAGGGACAATGACCTCTGAGAGTGACCAGCAGGGTGTTGCAGTGAATGTTCTGAGAACACAGGGCGAAGGCTGAGGGAGCTGGGCGGACCAGCAGCCCGGGGGAACAGTGGGAGGGGACAGATGAGGCGGCTGACCCAGCCTCCCATCCTGTTTATCCAGACCGAGGGGCGCGTGTGAGCTCATGGCCACCGCCACGGGAGGGGCCGCCCCGTTCTGAGCACCCACCTGCGTTCTCCTCCAGGGCCAGGAAGGACTAGTCCGGGAGGAGGGGTCAGCATGAGGTCAGCAGCGATCAACCAGCACCTCGACCCTCACCCCCAGTCCCAGCGGGGATCCAGAGCCCAAGCATCCACCCCAGGTCTCTCCCCTTCTTGCCACGTGTGGCTGCATCTCTGGTCCCAGGCCCCCAGGGCTTCCCACTTGGCACAGGCTCCTATCTGGGGATCATCGCCTCCTTAGGAGGGGCCGGTTTCCATCTGCCTTTCTCAATGTCGCTCTCTCAGTCAGCCGCTCCCTGCCTCTCTTTCCACCCCAGCACCTGCACCTCAACTTGTCCCATTCAACACCTCTTAGCACATCAACACCAGACTGTCCTTTCCAGCTCCCACCTCCCTGTTTTTCCATCTCTGACACTTAATGATAATAATAGTGGCAGTGGTAATAATAATTAAAAAATAATAATAGCTGCAGCTCCAGCTTATCAAAGGCTTTCCATGTGCCCAGCATTGGACTGAGCACCATAGAGATGATAGAGCTGCGGGAGATGGGTCTTATTGTGACCCCTTTACAGACACAGGTAATGGAGCTCAGAGAGGACACAGAGAGCATTCTGCAGAGCTGAGCGCCAAGCCCAGACCTGCCTCCCGTCTAAGCCTGGGTTCCCAGGCTTCCTTAGCGTCTGATACCAACCCCAGCTTATCCATCACAGCTCCATTACTGTTCTCTGAAGGGAATTGTTGGTGGGTTTTCTTTGGGGCTATGTGGCAGGAGGGGCTAGGATTTAGCTCAGTTGGTAGAATTCTGTTCTACAGTCTCTGAGGTCCTGGGTTCGAGTCACAGCAC
>VMDO01036843.1:0-14618 GCA_007922755.1 Pedetes capensis
GCCAGCCCTGGGGCCCAGCTTCCCTCTGCCCAGCGAGCGCTGCGGACTCACAGTTGACCTGGACATAGAGCACAGCCTCGTCGTGGCCCGCCACGTTCTCCGCCCTGACCACCACGCGGTAGATGCCAGGGCTCTCGTAGCGGTGTCGGATGGGCTCGCCGGTCAGCGTGAGGTTCACGTACATTGCCTTGAAGCCATCCCCGAGGTCCACCTGGTACTTGGTGGTCAGGACATCGCCCTGCAGGGAAATGTGATGAGGCTGAGGGCAGCACTGCCCGCTCTCTCCTCCCTCGTGGGGCACAGGCTGGGTTCTGCCCTCGCCTGGGGAGGGCTGGCGAGGCAGCTGGGGCAATTGGCAGGGGCTGTGGCGGGGTTCCAGGTCAGAACAGCCGCCGGTGGAGGCACACCATGTCTGGGGCCAGAGCCTTGCAGCCTGAGCTGGGCCGTAGGGTGGGAGAGCAGTAAGGGAAGCCCACGCAAGGAGGGCGTTAGCGATACCACCAGGGAGATTCTCGGGTGGTCCCCTGCGGTCCACCACCCTCCCTCCTATGACACTGTGGCTCTGAATTCCTGTCTCCTCAGCACAGGCTGGGCCAGGACCAGCTCAGCTGTGGTGGGGGCTTTGCCAGGAGCACCCACGCTGCGCCTCCTTGCAGTCAGATCACCCACAAAGGCTGCGTGGTCACTCGCACGCTTCCTGTCCCGTGTGTCCCCCTCTCGACAGCCCTTTTTCCCTCCTCGCGCCCAGGCGATCGCTTGAGGAGATGCTAACTCTCCAGCAAGATGCGGGAAAGAGGGCCGGGGCGCCTGGCTGGCGTGTGCGCAACCCTGGGTCCACCTCCTCCCCAGCACTGCCAAGGGTGAAGGAAAGAATAAAGCACAGAAGAAAGACCGCCGGGAGCCGCGGCGCACCTGCCCTCCCAGGAGTCGAGGGAGGAGGAGCACAAGCTTGAGGCCGGAGGCTGCCCGCGCAAGTCAGAATGGAAAACAATGAAAACGGGGAGCGCTGGGGGGCAGCTCAGTGGTGGTGCCTTGCGTGCAGCCCTGGGTTCAAGTCCTCCGTGTCACGGAACAAAAAAGCAAAAGCAAAACGAAAGACCTCCGATGTTCACTCCCAGGTTCCCTCTTCGTCCCTCCGTCTTCTCCTCTCCTGGCCACCCACAGAGCCACTTCCTGGTGATCCAGAGGAAAGCTAATTTTCACTGACCACTTAGCCACCTTCTTAGTTTCCTCCTGCCAGCCCCTCAGAGCTAACAGAGCGCGTCCATGTAAGTTACACACATTTAACTTTCCCCACAAATACGGCGCATTGGGTTGAACCGTTTCCCCCACGATTCCCTGCCACGGGAAACTTCTGAATGGACCTCATTTGCAAATAAGGTCTTCGCAGAGGCAAGTTGTTAGGTTGAAGTCGCAGCGAAGCATTTCGGGCCCTAAATCCAGGGGCGGGTGTCTTTGGGAGAGAGGAGAAGGGACGTGGGCACCGGCAGGAAGCCGTGTGGAGGCGGAGGTAGACCTGCAGTGAGGCAGCCACCAGCCCCGGGGCTCCTGGAGGCTCCCGAAGCTGGAGGAGGTGGACGCTCGCGCCGGTGGGAGCTGCCCAACTGTGGCCATTTATGGCCTCCTGCCACCTAGCCCAAGGCGCTCCGTTATTCCCACTTCACAGGCTGGAAGGTGGAGGTTTTCAAGGGCTCAGACTTGGGGGTGGGGGACTCCCCGATCCACTGCTCTTCCTAAGGGGGAGTGAGGGGCCGAGGGGACACCGTCCAGTCCCCCGGCCCTTGTGGAGAGGGGCTTTTGGTGTTGCGTTCTAGGAAGTGGCTGTGTAGCTGCAGTGTTAATGTGCGTTTCCCTGCTGGCTTGTGAAGCCTGGCGTCTTTCCCTGTGCTTGCTCTTGCGGGCGCTGTGTGGCGGGGGGGGGGGGGGGGGGGGGGGGGGGGGGGGCGGGCGCTGCCTCATCTGGCTGGGGAGCTGTCTACTCGTGTCTCGCCCACTTTCAAACTGCCTGATGTGTCCTCTGGCTGCTGGGACCCAGGGTTCTTTACACGGTGTAAGTAGCATGAGTGTGCGCAGCATGTGCTGAGGGCTCTCTAGCTCCGCCACCGCCTTTTCACCTTGACATGGCGTTTCCCGGAGCCAAAGCATCCCCAGGATGAAGCCCAGTTAGCCAACATTTCCCTTTGCAGATGAAGCTTCTGCCTTCCACTCCGGGGACCCCAGTCCGCACTGCCAAAGTTTGCTGTGATGTGTCTTTCAAAAGTCTCAGTTTTCCATCTTCCGTTTAGCGCATGTGCAATCTGTGTTGAGTTGGAGCCTTATACCCATGTGGGCCTGGGTGGGGTGTTGTCACTGCATAGCGAGGGCGTCCCCTCCCCCAGGTGCTGTTTGGCCCCCATGGAAACCAGAGGGTGTGTGTCTGTCTGTGGCTCACTGCTGGGCCTCCATCAGGCCTTACAGTTAACACTTGTTGTTGTTAGGTGCCATCGAGTCAGTATCCGACTCACAGCGACCCTGCGTACAACAGGCAAAACACTATTATCAGTGCTTCTCTGCTGTTCATAGGGTTTTCAATGGTGGATTGATTTTGGGAGTGGGTTTCCAGGTCCATCTCCCAAGCCTACAGCACCTGGTGTTCCCAGGCGGTCTCCCATCCAAGTACGAACCAGGCCTGACCCTGCTTAGCTTCGGAGATCTGATGGGATTGGATGCCACAGGGCTACAGCTGCAGGCACTGTTAACACTTAGATCCTTGCAAAAGCTACTCCTAAGCCATCCCTGTGTCCATGCCCAGCTTGGGCTGCAAATGGAGTGTGAGTATCCGAGGACGCAGGGACCATGAGCGTCAGCAGATGAGGTGGTGTAGGTAAGTGCAGAGGGCCGGTGCCCGTCCCCCTCCCCCAAGGAAGCCAGTGGCCTCTCGCTGACCAGGGCTGCCGCAGGAGCCCCCCTTCCAAATTCGGGTCTGTCCCCTCACCTCCACCTGCCCCAGCCTATGGCTGTCAAACAGCCCCCAGCATGGGTCTGGGCACAGAGCCCACGGCCCTGGTACAAACCCGGCAGAGGCTCTGCAGACGCAAAGCAGTTGCAGAGTCTGGCCTCTAGGGGGCGGCAGACAGCCATGGTACGGGACTGTCGCCCAGAACTCAGGGGCGCCAGCTGCGAATCCTCAGAGGGAAATTTGTCCTTCTGCCACCCCAAGATGCCCACCCTACCCCAGGCTGCCCCCAGATCTAGTATGACTCTGAGGACATGTGTCAATCGGCCAGGGGACCCGGGACAGGTGCGTAATCGGAGCCGAGGGATGGCTCAGGTCTGCGGGCCATAGACTTGGTCTCTGTCCACTCAGGGTCCTGAGACCTGGGGCCCAGTGCCAGCTGTGACCAGGTAGCCTTGAGAGAGTGGCTTCAGCTGTCCACATCACAGTTTCCCCACCTAGGACGCAGGCTGACAAGAGGCCACAGGGTACCACTGTCCAGGAATAAAGGGAGCCGCTGCGTCCAGTGCCCAGCGTGTGCCCGGCTCCGTCGTTCTGAGCCTCGGTTTCCCTGCTTGCCGTAGACCCTGATTTCCAACCCCAAAGACCTTCGTTGTCACCCCCATAGTCTGAAGGACATTTAAATAAAGCACAGGTCATCACAAAGCCATGCCTGCCACGCTCCCGCATTTGTTCACCGAAGATCCAAATTCCCAGCTGGCCTGAGGGGTCCCCGGGTCCCAGGGTGAAGCAGGTGACCCCCTCCTCCTGGGCTCTGTACTTTCACGTGGTTGGCGTGCTTGTAAGTTTTTCTAATTTCCAGTTTGGAATTTCTTACAATGAGCATTAGTTATTCCTATAACCAGAAACACAAGCGTGCTACCTATTAACTTAAAAAAGACGCAAAGGAAATACAAAAATTAACAGTGCCTTCGGGGGTAACAGAATTTTTGGTGGAACTTACATTCTTGATATTTTCTATGTATTTTCGAAATATTCTACAGAGAACATACGTTGTTGTTTGGTGCTGTCGAGTTGGGTCTGACTCATAGCAACCCTCAGTACAACAGAATAAAACACTCCCTGGCACTGTGCCATGCCCGGCACTGTGTTGGTGCTTCTCTGCTATTCCTAGGGGTTTTGATGGCTGATTGTTTCAGAAGTGGGCTGCCGGGTCCTTCTCCCTAGCCTGCAGCACCTGGTGTTCCCAGGTGGTCTCCCATCCAAGGACTAACCAGGATGACCCTGCTTAGCTTCTGAGATAAGGTGGGATCGGATAGCAGGGTGCTATGGCTGCAGACACAATGAACATACGTTTTCTTCTGATTTTAAAAAGAATATAACACTTGTTCTAAGGTAAAAATAGAACAAGTGGGCACCTGGGAGGAGATCTATGTCTCTCTTTTTGTGTGTGTGTGTGTATATAAACGTGTATTTACAGCTATACCTAGCTATATATACACACAGAGGATTTATCTTTGGTTGTGTGATTATAAGTAATGCTTTTTTTAACTTTATGCTTTGGCTAAGACTCTGAATTAACTAAATCGATATAATTAGAGGCTTAAAATTTTCCCTGCCACCTGTTGGCATGAGTCAGTTTTGCATCCCAGTGTAAACGCGTGCACACGCACACACGCACGCGCACACACTCACACACGCACGCGCACACACTCACATGCGTGCCCAGACCGACCCCGCTTCCCTCTGACCACGCGGCGCCCCGGAGGCCCGCACTCCTCCCCCTCTGCTGTGTCCGATCCACCTCACGTGCCAGGCGCACCCAGCAGTGAGGGCTGCCACGGACCCCCCCCAGGCCCTCTGGATCAGGCTGGGCTCCCCGGCGGGCGCCCCTCACCTGCTCCTGCTGCACCACGAACAGCACGTCCTCTCCCGGCCGCACGGCCACCGCCTCGCCGCTCATGCTCACCCGCAGGCCCCGGGGCGGCATGAGGGGGCACTGCAGCTGCGCGGGGCTCTGCTGCAGGTCCACGCCGCCTTCGCATACGTTTGACACCACCTTCCGGTACCTGCGTGGGCGAGGGGGTCGGGCACGTCAGATGGGCTGGGAGGCCCGCGTGGGGAGGCGCTCACTGCCTGGGGGAGGCTCTTGGCTCCCACTGACCCCCACTGCCCAACTGCAGATTCGGCCCCCTTTAGAGGGAGAACACTGAGGCACGGGGGTGGGGTGCCCTGCAGTGGCCGGCTCTGCTTCAGAGAACCAGCACTTCCTCGTTGTTGTTGCTGTTGTTAGGTGCCGTCGACTCGGTATCCGACTCATAGCGACCCTCATAGGGTTTTCAATGGCTGACTGTTTCGGGATTGCCTTGGGAGTGGATTGCCAGGCCCTTCTCCCATTTTTGCGGTGCTGGGAATTGAACTGGGGACCTCAGAGACTGCAGTGCAGCGCTCTACCAACTGAGCTAAATCCCAGCCCAGCACTTCCTTGGTCGGATCTTATTGCCCACGGTAACAATAATGGCCATTGTTATTGTTGTTGAGGGGTGGTTGAAGGAGCCAGTCTGTATTCCGTGGTCTTGTTGAGAAAGGGAGAGGACAGAGTGCGTGAGAGGGGCGGGGCTCCAACCGTGGCCTGGCCTGGCTCCCCCTGTGGCCGTGAGCAAACATGCCACTCCCCTCGGGGATCCATCTCCCAGTTACCATGGGAGAGCTGGGCTGGGTACCAGATTCATCAACTCATCCGTGTGACCCCTGAGCTGAACGTCTCCACGTGCCCAGTCCTGGCAATGTGGGAGATGACATATGCTCTGCCCTTGCAGAGCAGACTTCGAGTGGGAGAGGCAGATCTGGCCAAACCAGCCTGAGGTCAATGCTAAATCAGGGCTGTGACAGCGCTGGGCAGGGTAACACTCAGGGACCTCACCCCTCAGGACGGGTTTTCAGCTGAGGTTGGGAGGCGAGCAGGAGAGGAATCATGTTGCCGGCAATAGGACCATCACATGCAAAGGCCCTGTGGCCAGTGTCTGGAGCTCACATGAAGGAGCAGATGGGATGTGGCTAGTGAGGGGCCAGTAGGCAGAGCCCAGTGGGTCCGGGGAAATAGTTTAAAAGACCCCTGGGGACGCACATGGGCGGCATCATCATCCTTGTGAAGCTCCCTCAGGCTACCTTGGACTGCTGAGTCTGTGAAATGAGCGTGGCTGGGCAGGGCTCTGGTGCCTGGCTCCTGTCCCTCCAGTCCTCAGGGGCTGAGGCGACGGTGGCTCAGCCACCAAGCGAGTATTCTGAAGTTGGTCAGGCAAACGCCCGTTTGATTGATTAGAGGTTCAAAAGAAAATGTACTTGTCTGGGAGCCGCCTGCCGGCCACTTCACCTGTAGCTGCAGGGGTGCGGGGTGGAACCCCACTCCCTCCACACAGGCCCTGATGACACTGTGGATGAGACGCCCCACTCGCTGAACCCCGAGGGTGCGCGGGGAGGCCGCTGCAGCTGCTGGCTGGACGGGTGGTGGATGGATGGGGGTGGTGGACGGACAGCTGGGTGGATGATGGACAGAGGGAAGAATGGATGAGTGTGTGGGTGGATGGGTCGGTGGATGATGGATGAGTGGGTGGATGGATGGGTGGATGGATGGGTGGATGGATGGTGGGTGTGTGGGTGAATGGGTGGAAGGACAGCTGAGTTGGTGGAAGTGGACAGATGTCCGGGTGGGTGGGGGATGGGTGGAGCGGGGGATGGGCTGTCTGCCACGGGGGCCGAAGCCCACCGTCTCCGGTCCTCCTCCGCTCCCTCTAACTCCCCAGGTGAGGCAGTGCGGCCTGCCTCACCAAGGACTGGGAAAGGGGCCTTCGGGGTGGGCCGGGAGTGTGCTGGGGCTCCTGTAGCTGGCGGGCCCCAGCCACCCCGTATCTAGAATCTTCGCTGAGTTATTGCTCCAGAGCAGCCTGTCAGCCGCTGGGGGAGGACAAGGTCCCAAGTGCCACGCTTTCCATCCTGTGCAACTGGCTCTCCTCCTACCACGGACTGTAGGACACCCGCCGTGGCGTGACCTTACAGTCCTCGGGGAGGGCGATTAGGTGACGGTGATGATGCCTGAGGTCTGGGCTATGACTGAGGCAAACGTGGTGTGCAGCAGGCAGTCCAGGAGGGCTTCCTGCTGGAGGAAGTGTTTCCGTAGAGACCCACAGGCACCAGCTCGGGGAGGGTCCTGGCCCCACAGAGGCCATGGAGGACCTGACCCAGGCAGGGGTGCGGCATTTCCAGGCGTGCGTAGGCCCTGCAGCAGGTGGGCCTGAGGCCATGGGGCCTTTTCGGCCCCTTGTTGTCCACTCAGAGCCCCCTCGGGCAGCTTCCCTCAATGTTCGCCCAGGGCTCAGTGGGCCCTCGAGCTCCCCAATTGGGGAGCTCCTGAGCCTGAGCCCCGTGAACCCCGAGATCATCCCCCCTCCCCCCGCCTTGGCTTCCCTCCAACTCCAATCAGAGCAGCAGGCGCGGGAAGGGAAGGCATGGTGTGCCGGTGTGGCCCCACCCCAAGCTACACTCACCCCAGGCTGCTGGTGTAGGTCTGGCCCAGGGCACAGTCCTCTGGAGGGGACAAAGGGTTGAACCAGAAGTTGGCGGAGCACTTGCTGGCTTCGGACTCTGAGGCGGGCGCGCGCTCGAACCCGTAGTCACTGGAGGAGGAAAGAGCAGTCAGGGGACGGCCAGGGTGGGGGCTGGCGAGGGAACCACACCCTGAGGGCCTACCAAGCACCCAGAGGCAAACCCACAGGCCTGACCCAGGGGGTCAGGGGCGGGACAGGACAGCTCCATTCCAGGGTTGAGGGAGATGGACAGAGGTGCTGGGAACAGATGGGCCTGGAGGGCTTCCTGGAGGGGGCGTGAATTTCACAGGACGCCAGAAGTGGGGGGCTGTGCAGGCAGGGGTGGGAGGTGCGGGCTTGAGTTGCTGAAATGCAGGGGTACAGGGTGGGAAGGGGGAGGCAGGGATGCTGGTAGCCTTGGGAGCCTCAGTGTCCTAGGGCTGGTGGCGGTCAGTGGTGTCCATGGTGGGAGGAGGAGGGCTGGGGTGAAGCCCGCCCCCACAGACACCACGGTGGGGTGGCTGGCGGTGACCGAGCGGGAGCCTACCACAGGAAGTCCGAGTCCCGGCACTCGCACACGCGTGACGTCAGTGCTGACGTGAAGCTCCTCCCCTTGACGCACCAGGACGTAGGCTTTCTCTTCCGGAAACTTCTCTGCTGGCCCATGATGCAGCGGTCACCCTGCGGCAGGGACCACAGGATGAGGAGTCGAACGGCAGATGCCTGCTTTCCATCCCGACCCATGAGCACCCATTATGCACCTACTGTGTACAGCCTGGCTGGCCCTGCGGGGGCCCAGAACTGCTGGACGTGGGCCCCTGTCAGTTCCCCTGACCCCAAGGCCCCAAGGGTGCCTGGGCAGGAGCTGGGGACAAGCCACAGTTCGAGGGCTGGTGTGGACACACAGTAGGTCCCCAGAGCACTCAGGGCACAGGCCCAGGCCCGTGGCAGTGCTGGGGCCAGGTGAGTCCACCTTGCCGGCCACATAGGAGCCAGGCTCTGGAATGTTCCTTAGCCACTCCTGAGACTTCCTTATAAATCGAGTTCGGGGAAGAGCCACGTGGAGCCTAGAGAGCCAGAGTGGCGCTCGTGGCCTTGGTGGTCCCTGAGTGTGAGACACTCATTGTCTGGGCCCCCGAGCCTGCTGTCAGTCAAGGGCTGGGCACAGGCCCCTTCCTAAGAGCCAAAAGCCCTGGATCCTGGCACGGGCTCCCTGGGTGAGCGTGCAACCCGGGACCTTGGCCCAGAGAAGCCACAGGTACAAAAACAGTCTGGAAAATGCCCCAGAAGGCGGGCGCCCCAGGTTGGCATCTGCACAGGTGCCCTGGAGGTGGCGCCCATGGGCCTGTGGCCAGCGTGTCCCGGCCCACCTGGAGGTCAGTGAGGTCCCACGAGCTGTAGTCATCCTCGCCGCACTGCCTGGGGAAGGACGGCCGGAAGTCCACCTTGACCAGCTCCCAGTCTGAGCGGAAGCTGATGTGGCCAAAGACCCTGGGGAGGGAGTGGGGTGGGGAGAGGCCGCCTCAGCCTGGGCCTCCAGGGAGGCAATGCCACCTGAGCTTGGCCCATCCCTGCCTCCTCCTGATAAACACCCCCGGGATCCCTGTGATGCCCCCGAGGAGCCAGCATTGGAACCCAGGGCTGGCTCTGGCACTGTGAGACTCAGCCTGGGACGAGTGACCAGTGTTGGCCCCAGGGTGGCTCTGGCCTCCTGCCAGCTGTGGAGTCCCCGTAGAGGGTTGTTTTCCCGTGTCCAGAGCATTAGTGGGGAAGGGAGGAGGGCTTTGGGGTCTGAGCACGGCCCCCTGTGTGCCTCAGGTCCTGTCTCTTATGAACCCGCCTCAGCTCATGCCAGGAGATGCCGCCATCTGACTACACTGCGATTAGCATGAGAGGCCAGAGGAGCCCAGTGACGGCCTCACAGGGAAGGAGGCCGGGCCAGGGATCTGCTGCCCGTGACACTTGCTCTGCCCTGGGTGTGGCCTGCAGTCATCTCACAGCCAGAACCCAGGGCCTGGGGACCCCTTGCCGCCCTGAGCTGGGCTGGGGGGAAGGCAGATGTGACTGTGGTCAGCTAGATGTGACCTTTAGGCAGATTTGTTGTTGTTGTTGTCAGGTGCCGTTGAATTGGGTCCAACTCACAGCAACCCTGTGTACAGCAGAACGAAACACTCCCTGGCATTGCACCATGCCCATAATCTTTTGATGTTTGAGTCCATTGTTGCAGCCACTGTGTTTCTTCTCCTATGACTTGTGCCACAGCAGCAAAAGGAGGTCCCAGGAGTTTACTCCATTCCCATCATTAAGGTCGACTCTACTTTGAGGAGTCAACTCTTCCCCAGTCATTTCTTGAATGCCTTCCTGCCTGGGGTGCTCAATTTCTGGCACTGTATCTGACAGTGCTTTTCTGCTATTCATAGTGTTTTCAATGGCTGATTGTTTCAGGAGTGGGCTGCCGGGTCCTTCTCCCTAGTCTGTCTTAGTCTGGAAGCTCAGCTGAAACCTGTCCATCATGGGTGGCCCAGCTGGTATCTGAGATACTGGTGGCATAGCTTTCAGCATCACAGCAACATGCAAGCCCCCACAGCACGGCAGGCTGACAGACACATGGCGGTTGGCCAGATCAGGACAGGGACGCCGTGTGGAAAATGCCCTCAAGTGTGTAGGAAACAGGAGGAGAGGCGGAAGCCAAGCCCAACCTCAGGCTGAGCACGGGCCTGCGGAGGTCACCTTTTCACCCTCACGGGCCAGCGCGTCCCCATTTTTGCAGTTTGAATTATTTCTCTGTCAGCTGGAATCGGAAAGCCGTTTGAAGACGCAGCTCTGTGCAACGGCTCCGGAGGAAACGCCCGGACGTTCTCAGAACACTTGAAAGGTGGAAGCACCGGCTGTGAGTTCTGCTGTTACTGCTCAGGACGAAAAGGCCACCGTCTGGAGTGGGAGATGAAGGCGGCTGTTCCTGGGGCCTGGCGTCAGCTCCAACCTGACGTCACCGCTTACCGCTGTCTCAGCCCCACCTGCTCAAAGGCCAGGCTGGGCCGCAGCTGGCCCAGGGAGCCTGTCTGCAGGCCTCGGCCTCTACCTGCGGAGGCCTGGCTGGAGGCAAGCCTTGACTCTCTCAGTGGCAGGCAGAGGAGCTGGGGCCCCTGGGTGCTGGCCGACGGGTGGGTGTGGTGGGGCCCGGGTCAGCGGTGGGGACTCTCCCAGGCTGTGTTCTCGGGCCACCTGGCAGCCGGAAGAGCTCAGAGGCCGCTTCTACCCAGCCTCCCCCAGAGGCGGGGGCACCCTAGCCCTCGGGAACGCGGGCTTCGTTTCTGCCCAGTTTCTAACATCTGTGCTGGGTATTTTCTTGGCAAAGCCACGCCTGCTCCCCACGGAGGCCTCTGAGGAGGGCAGGCGTGCAGAGGGCTGGGGTGCGGCCAGGCCCCCTTGGGGGCTTCTCCAGGTGGACCCGTCTGGTCCTTCCAGGCCGACGGGCAAGCTGGACGGCGGCACAGCAGGGCAAATGTGGGGCATGCAGCTGATGCGCCCAGCTGGCACTTCATTGCCGCTGGTAGGCGGGAAATCCACACCTGCCCGCCAGCGGCGGCCATGCCTGGCTGCAGTAGGGGTACTGCGCTGGGTCACACCACCTGGTAGTCTGTGGGCACAGGCAGGCCAGCCCGTCTGCTCCAGGGGGACAGGGCGGAGAAAAAGGCGTCCACGGCCCCAGTCGCCCTGGGCTGCCCAGAACCCTTCCTTCCCACGAGGGCGCAGTATGCGTGGGGTCGCTGGGCGATGGCTGTAGTTTCTACACCAGCGACTGAGCGCAGATGGTGAGTGACCACTGCTGCGCCACCCCAGCTTCGGGGGCCCTAGGCCTGGCTCCAGCCCTCTGTCCTCTCTCTGTCCCTGTCCCCTCTCTCTCCCCCTGCTTCCTCTTGTCTCTCCCTGTCCGGACCCTGCCATTGCAGAAGGTCCTGCTCCGCCGCGGCCTCGGGACTCGCTCCTCTCACATCCGGGTCTCTGGCGTCTGCTCTTGCACCAGGTGCCCGGGGGTGGGGGGGACGGGACCGGGGGGGACACTATTCAAACCACTTCAGGCAACACAGCTTGGAGGCAAGAGGAGCCCATGGGAGCCCCTGCTGCTGCCCCGGGGACCCCAAGACTGGGCCTGCCACAGCCCAGGGCCAGCACTGCCCAGGGCCCGCGCCAGACAGCGCCTGGGAAGGAAGCGCCCGGTGGACCTTCCTTGCACCTGTCCCTAGGGAGCCCCTTCGCTCTGCAGTGCAGCCAGAGGCTGGCAGGCCACTCCTGCCGTCCTCTGCGCCTGTGCTCCCGGGCCAGGCTGGCTCTGACCTCCAGGGATTCCCAGTTCCCTTTGCCCTCACGTGGCCTTGGGCAGCATTGGCCTAGGTGGGCTTGGCACATGCTGGTGGGTCGGAAAGGGATGCTGGATGGGGCCAGGGCCACCGCCTCAGCCCCCGCGGGCAGGTGACAGGCAGAGTCCCTGCCTGGCTCCTCACGCACTGCCCTCTCGGGATCTCAGGTCCTTGGCTGTGCCATGCGGTCACGGCAGGTGCCAAGGGCTCCTCCCCATCGCCAGCTAGACAGGGGTGAAGGGGCAGCCATGCAGGGCCGCCCGTGAGCCTCGGCCCTCAGCAGCCGGTGACCCTGGGCACAGACAGGGTCTCCTGGCTCAGGCGGGGAGAGAGGAGCAGGGCTTCAGGAGTCGCCCTGCCTTGGGAGAGAGGCCAGGATGATGGCCGAGCTCCCCGGCTCCTGACACCGCCCTCGGGGGTCAGCTCCGGTCCCCGCGCCCTCACTCACGTCATGACCAGCGTCTCGTCCCCTGGCTCACTCAGCAGCCCGTCCACGAACACCGAGGTGCTGGTGAAGTTGTGCGTGCTCCACGTGTGGCCCTCGTCCACGCTGAACCTGGGGGAGAGGTCACCAGCGCCGCCCGCATCTGGGTCCCTTGCACGCTCGGGCCCCGCCACCACCCCACAGAAGCTATCTTTGGGCCCAACTCGGAAGCGAGGCCACAACAACCCCAAGCCGCAGCAGCCCCCTGCCAGCTCCAGGCAGTGTCCCCGCAGCCCAGTGTCCTGGGCATGCTGCCTACGCACCGCACAGACCTTCTGCAGCCCCCACCGACAGGGCTGCCCAAGCCTGAGAAACACCCAGCACAAACAACTCAGGGCTCGAGCCTGGCCTGGAGATCGCAGGCCTGGACCCGTGTTGTGATGCTGCCATCTCTGGTCTACAAAGCTCTTTTTTCAGACTAAAGTGATACTGGCTTCCTGGCAGTTACTCCAATTCTTCCTTCCGGATCCCAAGGGCACCCTGTCCTCAGGTCTCTGAAGCTGCTGCCCAGCCCGCTCACAGCTGTGCACCTGCATCTGGCCTCCCTGTCCTGGCACCCTGGCCCCTCTCCATCCACTAACTCATTCCCTTGATGGCTTAACCTGTCAGCGCACGGTGTCCTACTCATAAGACAGTTGTCGTTATTAGGTGCCGTTGAGTGGGTCCGACTCATAGCGACCCTCATAGGGTTTTCAATGGCTGACTGTTTCAGGATTGCCTCGGGAGTGGATTACCACGTCTTTCTCCCATTTCTGTGGTGCTGGGAATTGAACTTGGGACCTCAGAGACTGCAGAGCAGCGCTCTACCAACTGAGCTAAATCCCAGCCCCACAGGACAGTAACCATCAGGAAATAAATGTCCATGGCATTGTCATTTCTGTCAGACCAAATACATGTCTGTCAGTTTGTGCTGTCGGGGCTTGTGTGTTGCTGTGATGCTGAAAGCTGTGCCACTGGTATTTCAGATACCAGCAGGGCCACCCATGGTGGACAGGTTTCAGCTGAGCTTCCAGACTAAGGCAGACTAGGGAGAAGGACCCAGCAGCCCACTCCCCAAACAATTAGCCATTGAAAACCCTATGAATAGCAGAAAAGCAGTCAAATATAGTGCTAGAAAATGAGCCTCCCAGGCTGAAAGGCATTCACGAAACAACTGGAGGAGAGTTGCCTTCTCAAAGTAGAGTTGACCTTACGGGAATGGAGTAAAGTCCTAGGACCTCCTTTTGCTGCTGTGGCACAAGTCATATGAGAAGAAACACAGTGGCTGCAACAATGGACTCAAATGTAAAAAGATCATGTGCATGGCAGTGTTAGGGAGTGTTTTGTCCTGTTGCTGATTCGGACCTAACTCAATGGCATCGAACAACAGCAGCAAACATAAAAGCAAACAGCCGGCAGGAGGTAAGTGTGAGCTATAATGTGATAACACATCCTTGTGCGCGAGTCTGACATAAATTCTGAGAAACAATCATCGGGAATCATTAATTACTGCCCTATAACTAGGACAGCATGTGTCACAGGTTGAGCTGCCTCCCCTGGGAAGCCCTCACCACCTCTCCATCCCCAGCTGCTCTCGTTCACCCCAACTGTGCTGCAAGGCCTCTGCCATCTCCCTGTCCCTCGAGGGCAGGACAGTCCCCCCATCAGACCCCTCCTGGTGGGCCGAGGCCCCTGGGAGGCTGCTCTGGGGAGGCCCAGGTCTCCCGCGCGCTGCCACGTCACACGCTTACTTGAGGACCTTCAGCGGGATGGAGGTGTCCTTGATGGCCGCGATGACGCCACCGTGGTCCAGGAAGAGGACGTGGTGCTCCTCCTCGAACACCTGGGGGGGGGCGGGGCGCTGAGCAGGGCTGGCCCGGAGGCCCAGGGTGGCCAGCAGCAGGCGGGCGCCCCGGGCAGCAAAGTCAGGGCCCGAATGGGCTGCTCCTGAGGCTCCCACACCCCAGCCTCCCTGACTCAGTGCACGCCAATGCTGCTGGCCGGGTGACCCACCATGACGGCGCCTAGACCGCGGAGGGTGGAGCAAACAGCGGTGAGCATGGAGTGTGCACCAGTATCACGGGAGCCAGTATCACTTTAGTCTGAAGAAAGAGCTTTGTAGACCAGAGATGCCTGCAGCGGTAGCCCTGTGGCATTCGATCCCGTCAGATCTCAGAAGCTAAGCAGGGTCGGGCCTGGTTAGTACCTGGATGGGAGACCGCCTGGGAACACCAGAAGCTGTAGGCTTGGGAGAAGGACCTGGCAACCCCCTCCCA
>VMDO01036844.1:0-14801 GCA_007922755.1 Pedetes capensis
CTAGAGGCAGCCTGAATAACTTAGTGAGACCTTGTCTAGAGATAAAAACTATAAAATGGGCTAGGGGTGCAGCTCAGTGGTAGAGCACTTGCAATGTATTTGTGACACCCCTGAGTTCAACCCCAAGTACTGCAAAAAAAAAAAAAAAAAAAAAAAAAAAAAAAAAAAAAAAAAAAAAAAAAAAAAAAAAAAAAAAAAAAAAAAAAAAGAAAAGAAAAGAAAAAAAGAAAGAAAAGAAAAGAAAAGGAAAGAAAGAAAGAAAGATTTGCTATGGCAGAAAATTAATGGTAATGATAGTGATGATGATGATGCTTTGCTTGCATGTTTAAGGTACTCTAAGTGTATTCCTCTAGTAATTCTCACAATAGTTCTTTCAGATAAATATTCTAAGTCTCATTTTGCCAATCAGGGAACAGAAGCATAGATAAACTTAAGTAATTTGGCCAGGTTCACATACTTAATAAGTATAATGGATTTAAATACAGAGAGCCAGGCTCCGTGGTATGTATGCTTAGAAATAAAATATGTAAATATCACAAGACAAAAACCAACCAGATGTTTGGGTAATGATATCTTTCTTGGGAACTGAAGTCCAAAAGTCTAATTTTAGGGAGCCCCTTACAGTTTTACAGGTAAAAAGAACAGAGAGAAAGGTTTTACTTTTTTCATTCCTACCATAACGTGTGAAATCATTTGTGTTCCGTGATGTAGTTAGACAAAGGGGAGAAAGTAAAGACTTTTCGAGGCAACATATCTCGTTGGTGATTTACCTGATATGGTTAATTGTTTTACCTGATATGCTTAATTGTTTTACTTAGTAACATGTGATTTCTGAGTCCAGAAGCATCTGCCAAGCTAACATGTCATTGATTCCCTTAGTCAGATTTAGCTAGAAGCCAGTTATACAAACCACTAGTATTTGAAGAAAAATTGGTTAGTCAGTAAAGTCAGGAGTGTATTTCAGTGAGAAAATTCAAAATGTTCGGAGCTGTTTAGTGAGCCAGTTTAGAATGCCTTTTTACCCATTTAATCTTGTTGAAAATGAACTTGCCCTTTCTAACAGAAGTCAGCATTTCACATTGTTATATATCACCATGCTTAGAAGTCAGAAACAGCCACTATATGACTTTGAAAATAAGACAGAAGATTGACTTAATTTGTTACCTAATCTGAGAAATCAGATTGTACTTCACATTTTAAATCTTCAGCCCTGTCATGTAGCAGACTATAAAAATATTGAACTATTTGGGGAAGTAGGCTATCCAACAAGTATTAGGAAGTTAAATTGAAACTATATAAGTAAAGGCTTTCTGTTTTCTATTTGAACAGGACAAGTCCATTGTTCTCGTGGATACTTTAATTTTAATGACCTTCTCATTTTAGATATTGCCTGGATGACCGAAAATCTCTAGAAAGAGATGGGGGATTTTCTGAACTTCAATCTCGTCTTATTCGCTATGAAACTCAAACCACCTGCACCAGAGAAAGCTTTCCTGTTCCTGCTGTGTTGAGCCCCCTTCCATCTCCTGCAGTGTTGTCAGAGCCTGGAAGTGTCCCTGACGGAGAAGCTTTACAAAGTGAACTCAGAACTGAAGTATCCCGATTGAAACGGAGATCTAAAGATTTGAATTGCCTTTATTCCCCCAAAAGGTACACAAAAATAGTATGGCTGCAGGAAGTATTTTAGTCTCTAGGGTAATTTTTTTTGTATTAGTCTTTCATGTTTTTAAGTTTCTGCATAGCTTTTACATTAATCCCTTCATGCCAGAAAGTTTGTTTTCATTGTGAGCAGCTGATGAGTTTTCTTATAAGTTATAAAAAGAAATGACTTAGAAAAAAAAACAGTTTCTTACTTTATATACTAACATACAGTCCATTAGCACAAAGCACTGTAAAAATTATAAGCCATTGAAACACTAGAAATCTCACCCAGTAGATGGAGCAGCTGAGCTGCTCTGTTGAGAAGGTCTTTGGGGGTGGAAGTTTTAACGTGTGTTCTTTCTTCTGTATCCCCTCAACTGTCTTCTGTCCTTAAGCAAGGAGTTCCATGAGGCACCATTTTAAAACCACTTGTTCCACATAAAATATAGGTTAAAGTCTACATAATTGGTATATTATATGAAACCTTTCTAGATACTTTTTTTTGCTAATTGAATACAATATCTAAATACGCAATCAGAAATTAAGAGTTGATGAAAGAAACACTGAATTTATACATCTTATAATGTGTATCAAATTTAGGTCCTTCACATCTAAAGCAAGTCTCAAATTCTTATTACATTTAAATCCTGAAAATCTATGACATATGTGGAAATAAAACGTGTAAGTCTTATTCTGAATAGGTAAAAGTATTAGAATATTATTTCTCTGACATGGAGTAACTGAGTTATTTTTGTGAGAACTTTGTAAATTTATGATACTTTTTGCAACTGATAAAGTTGGAAAGTAAACGCGTTAACGTAATACTGTATTTTATAACTTGGTTTCTTATTTCTGAATTGTAACTAATAAGATTATTTATATTCCAGAAAATAAAATGCATTGTGGCCTCTAGGTTAGCAGAAAAGAAGACTGAAAGCCCTGTGTTGAAAATGGAAAATTTGAATCTTTATGGAAATATAAGCATTTGGAAAGACTAGAACATGAACTAATTTTATAGTTTAACTTGTATTTGTTTTTACACCATTACTTAATTTGCACAGACTGTGGCATAGGTGGTTACTTTGTTAAAATTCTCTTAATGGGGAGGTATGTGTACTTTACAGTTAAGTATCAAGTCTATAATCAGCACTACCTACCATGCTCTAGGTGATCTATGTAAGAAATTATAAATGGAAGGAGAGGAGAGTATAGTCAGATTGCTTATTGCTTTCTCTATTAGCTCAAATTCTGGTTATTCATTGCCTTCTGTTTTAGTCACTCATCATAATATGGTGTTGATTGCATATTTGAGACAAATTAGCAAGAAGTTTTCTTAAATTTATGTTTCAATGGAAATACTTGTAACATTTAAGACACAGAAAAAGGCTTCATTATTGATTCACTTAATCTATGTTTTTGATTTTTTTTCCTCACGGTAGACTTGTGAAGTCTGAAAGCTCTGATTCTCTTTCTCAAACAAGTGGCAATAGTAATCATCGTCACCATCATGTGGCAACATCCAGAAAGCCACGGGCAGAGCCATCATCATCAGTGACTTATCCGTTGGCTCCAGTTCCTAGCTATGAAACTTCAAAGGCCACTCCAAAGGCCAATTTAGGACAAAAAAGTATACATGAATCAAAAACAACAAAACAAATTAAGGAATCAAGATCACAGAAACATACACGAGTAAAGACTTTTTCTCATCTTTCTTAGTTATACATGATAATAATAAATTCCTTCATTTTAATCTTTAAAATGTACATCTAAAAATATTATGAATGAAATGAAATAACAAGTAAGATTTTCTTTAAAATAATTCAGTACCAGAAGGATGAAAGGAAAGTGGGTGGAGGTGTAAGTGAAACAAAATTAACCAAAAATTGTTTATCCTTGAAACTAGTTGATATATCAAGTGAGAAATTTGTTATAAAATGCTCTTCGTAGTTGGTTGTTTTGTTTTTTTGCTTTGTTTTGCTTTTTTTTTTTTTTTTTTTAATATTTTTGTAAGTACTGAGATCTGCACCCAGGGCCTCACACATACTAGGCAAGTATTCTGCCCTTGAGCTGCACCTCCAGCCACTGTTTTTACTCTGTATTTTAAAATTTTGAGACAGGGTCTCACTCTGTTGCTCAGGCTGCCTCTGACCTTGAACTCATGATTCTCTTCCCTCTACCTCCTGAGTCACTGGGATTATAGGCATGCGCCATACCACCCAGCTTGAATTTCTTTCTTAAGGTACCTAGCATGGTCCTGTGACCATGTCAATGGTACACTTAACTTTTCAGTTGTTTTGTCTTACAACCTTATATATACTTAGCACAGCTAAATGATTTGTATAATTCAAAATTCGTTTATGATTGAACTGTGAAATTGAAATATTTGTACCTTTTCCAAGAACGATTAGTCATATGTTATATTCTATTTAAGATGCTGAAAGAAGTAGTGACTGAAACCCTAAAGAAACACCATATAATGGAGGCTCATGAATGTTTCACTGCGTGCAGCCAGCGTCTGTTCGAAATTTCTAAATTCTACCTAAAGGTACAGTGCCTTTTCTTCTAATGACAAATTTTGTTCATGTTCTAATGTTTCTGCTTGATGTAAAAAATATTTCAGTGAGTAATTTTATACTAATAGCATAAAACTTCTTGCCAGTTTTTTTTTAAATAGAGATAGAAATATTGAAGCAAAAATATTTTACATTTTATTTCTTTGATTTTAGTTCATATACAGAAAACTCCATTTTAACTGGGGTCCTCAGTATTTTCCCTAGCAATTTTTTTACTTATGTTGAAGCTTCAGGCATTAACTAGTAGCTAATTAAAGCTATGTTATTTAGTACATTATTTTTTTACAATATATAGTGAAAGGGTAACTGCACAAAACATCAAAACACCTGGTTTTGATTTTGAATCCATTGTTGTAAGATGACACTGGGTAGATGAACCACTCAGATGACAGTTGTTGGAATTTAAATGCTGTTCGGTTGTCCCTAGCCTTAGGAGATTCAGACTTGAAAGACAAGTGTAAGTGGATTTCTGGTTAAAATTATGGTTTGCCCACATACATTTAGTCTTCTCTTCTACAATTTCTCAAGAAACACAATATTACTACAAAGATCAAGTGAAGAAGCAAGCAAGCAACCTGTAGAAATGTACATTGTTAAACAAAAAAAGCACATGAAAGCAAAGGCAGAATGAAAGAAGTTCCAGCCTCAAAGCCTGCTTGTGGAATATGGATGAGCATCATGCCAACTCACCTGACAGAAACTGAGGTGCTCAGGATTTGAGTACACTAGGCGCCATGGAAAGCAGGGAAGTGGAAATTAGAGGAATTAAAGGAAGATCTGTAAAGTGAACTGGGGAACTGTCAACTTATGTTTTTCCAAGTGGGTGCAGATGATGAGAGACCAAGGGCAATGGATCTTCTCCAACAAAGTCTGTTACTTATAGTTCTCCCTCCACCCCCGCTCTGTGACAGTGCAGGACAATTTCCAGAGGAAATATTGGTGGTCGCACTGGCTACCTTGTTAACCTCCCCTGTAAAGCCACCGTGAACAAGCTGCACGGCCAGGCTTTCCATATCTTTAGCATTCACTATAAATATGACTAGGCATACATAGATTTAGTACACTTTGAGGAAAGCTTCTAACACCAGTAATGCCAGAACATAAAGGAATAAAGCGAACTTGAAGGAGCAGAAAGTGAAAGAAAACTTCATAAAAACTAGAATTCTCCTAAATGAAGGTAACTGTGTGTATAAAACTAGAAAAGGCTACTGTTTCCCCCCCCAAAAAATAAGTAAATAAATCCATAGAACACAAAAGCTTCTTAAATTTAAAAGCAGTATCGATTTAATAGAAAGGCTGAACAGATAAAATGAAAAAAATCTACCAGAAATTAGAACCAAATGAGAAAAACATTGAAAAGGGTAAAGAAAATTGAAAGGTTAATCCAAGAGGATCCAAAATGCTAATAATAGAAGTTTCAAAAATAGAGACTAGAGGAAAGAAAATTGTCAAAAATATAACCAGAAGTTTCTCAGTACTGAAGGACTCAAGCCTCCTGCTAGAAAAAACCACATAGATTTTCTAGCCCAAAACATGAAAAGTCTATAGTAAGCCATATCATTGTAGAATTTCACACCTCCAGGCATCAAGAGAACAATTTCTAAAAGATTCCCTGGAGAGAATTTAGTTTTCATTGTTAAAGAATCGAGAATCAAATGGCATTGGACTCTGCACAGTAGCATTGTACACAAGAAGGCACAAAAAAGTACCTCAAATTCTGAGGCAAAGTGATTTACCTGATATTTTATACTCTGTCTATAATTAAATCAGGTGTGAGGGTACAATAAAGACACTTTCAAACATGGATAGATTTTTTAAAAATTACCCTTTTAAGGAATCTTCTGGAAGATGAACTTCAGCTAACAAGGGGCTGAGTCAAAACGTAAACTAAGAATTAACTTAGAGTAGGGGAGATAAGTCCTAATAGAACCAGGCCTAGGGAGCAAGTAGACCAAATTGAGACAAGTTATAGGGAAAATTTCTACAGGTTAAAAAAAAAATCCTGAACTGAGTGATATCTAATATACTTCAGTATTTAAATCAACTTTGCTGTATATTTAACCAATCCATTAGGGGGAAGGGAAAACACTCAGAATCATATACATGAGAAACCAACGAACTGAAAAAAATAAGCAGGTAGTTTCACTACAGGAAAAGCAGAGCGTTGGATGAAAAAGACACTATAACCACAATACATTAATTGTCTCAGGACTGAACAGCATTTCTCTGGATCTAATAATGCAAACACTATTTACTAATCAAAAATTGTGGTGTAGCTGTGACTAAGAGAAAGAAAAGGTAGATGGTGTGTGTGAGACTAGGATCCAACACCATTGATTATTCTGGCAGTCAGTAGTCACTGTCTAAAATTACTAAATCACCACACAGTATGTTAGGTGGAAACATAAAAGGTACAAATAAGCAGAACAACTGACAGAATTAAAAAGAACTTCCCCTGTATAGCATAACTTAGATGCCTGGCAAAGGACTGCTTTTGTTCTTTTTGAATACAATTAGATTTTTTTTTTTACTTTATAATCTAATTTGATGCAGTCATTACATTTTAAAATGTGAGACTTCTGTTTCTTCTCCTGTGTCATCCCTTTTTTTGGTAGAGTGAAATTCCAAAAAGAAGAAATAAGGGGAGAAAAGATACTTTGCCTGAAAAATAAGTACAAATTATATGTTCATTTCCCAAGGCCTGAGGCATCAGTCGATACACATGGAGGGAAGTGAGATAGGTCCACACTTTGGGGAATATGAGAGGAAAGGGACATGGACTTGGGTGGATGTGTATGGATTTGGTGAGGGTATTTTATATTTCAAGATGAAACTAAATTATGTTCTGCTGATTTTTGGTCATATTTCCCCAATCAACAGTGATATTTGTAGAATTATTTAGGCTAATCTCAAGCTTACTTAATAATGAGTAATTCTGTATAATGTACAAGTGGCAAAATGCTATATTGTGTTAATGTTTAGGATCTTAAAACTTCAAGAGGTCTATTTGAAGAAATGAAGAAAACAGCAAACAACAATGTTGTACAGGTAAATAAGTCATTCCCAACAAATTACATTCCTTTAAAGTGGTATTTTATTTCAAGTGTGTTGTGCTGCTATTATATATGCAGTGATGGTCTTATATATTTTATATATAGGGGTAGTCTTTTTAACTCTATCCCTCTGAAAACTCTTTAAGATAGTAATAGATTTATTCAGGCAGAGTGTTAAATAGTACTTAATATGTTGCTATGTCTGCAGCTGTGCCACGGTGGCATCCAATCCCACCAGATCTCAGAAGCTAAGCAGGGTCAGCCCTGGTTAGTACTTGGATGGGAGACCACCTGGTAACACCAGGTGCTGTAAGCTTGGGAGAAGGATCTGGCATCCCACTCCCTAAAAACAATCAGCCATTGAAAACCCTATGAATAGCAGAGAAGCACTGACAATAGTGTTTCACCTATTGTTTGTAGAATCGCTGTGAGTTGGATACCAACTCGACAGCACCTAGCAATAACAATATATTGCTTTGTTAACAAAAGTTTCTAACATGATATTAAGAAAGAAAAAGAAAAAAATACAATCCAAAGAGCTAGAAAAACTAATCCAATTTGCTTAGCTATTTTCAAAGTTTGGGTTAGTTTCTTCTGAGTGACCCTTTGAAAATAAACACATTTTCAAATAAAGGTCAGAAAAAGAAGCAGGTCTTTATTTCGTCCAATGAGAACAGTACTGTAGTCTGAATTGGAAGTCCAGCAAAAAGTGTTCTTTAGTTGGGAAACAAAATGGCTTTAAGTATAAGGTTTGGATGTGTTACTTTTTATTTTAAATTTTCTACTATCTTCTCTCAAAGTTTTTATAATATATTTTTCTACCACTTACATGGTAAAATTGTACCAAACGTACCATAAACATATTTTTTTCTCCCCCTAGGTGATTGAATGGGTATTAGAAAAGTCAAGCAAGAAATGATACAGAATCATTCTCTTTAGGACAATAACAAGTTAGATGGAACTGTTATTTACTACTTCATTCCTTAGTCTGAGAATTATAAGCAAATTTGAAACTTTATTCAAAGAATAGGTGCTACATTTCTGAAGAGTTTCATAAGTGACCCATATTTATATAGTGTTGGTTAATGTATTTTAATTGTGCCCTTATTTTATACAGTTTCATTGTATTTTAATTTTTAAAGGTATTTTTGTGTTTTAAAATTTTTGCTCTTAATTATTTATTATAATAAATATCAACAATTCTTTACTTCTTTGGTTTATATGTCTTTATTGTCAGTCCTGCTTAAATTTCTGAGTCTTAAAGATATTGCCCTTGCTATTCTTAAGTGTTCAAACTGCATAGTTTATTAGATGGCTCCCAATTTAGAAATATTGACACCAAAAAATCCACATAGGCCCCTCCCCAAGAGCCACCACTTTTGGAGCTATTAATGATAATTTGGGACCAAGATAGAAGAAAGGGTAAAAATTATGAAATGAGATATAATGAAATGATTCTAAGTACAGATTCCCAGAAAAACAATCTTTTCCTATGCTAGAAAATAAGGAAGATGTGGGAAATATTTAAAAAGTGGAAAAAACTGTGAATATCATCCTTTATACATAATGGCTGTTAATGTTTTATATATGTATGTATGTAGAAGTACTTAGGCATTGAGCCTAGACTTTGCAAGTACTTGCCTCCTGGACTATATACCCATTTTTTATTGTTCATTTTGAGTCAGGGTCTCACTAAGTTATGCAGGTTGCCTCTGGCCTCAAATTGGCAATCCTCCTACCTCAGTCTCCCAAGTCACTGGGATTACAGGCATGTGTCATCACACCCAGCAGTATTTTTAAATATATGTAAGTATCTTTAAGTACTTTCAAATTTGAATATGTTTGTATGCATGTGTATTTATGTATAAGTATATTAATTTATAGCCTGTTTTTCATGTAATAATACAGTAATCCTTTTTTATCAAAAGCACAGATTTTGCTTTCTATAGATTCAGTTACCATTGGTCAACTACAGTTCATAATTATGAGCACCAGAAATAAATAGTTCTTAGGTCTTAAGTTGTGCACTGTTGTGAATATCATAATGAAATCTCATGTCTTCTTGGCTCCATCCTTTCAAAGACTTGAGTCATCCCTTTGCTCTTGGGTTCAGGTAATCCTTACTTTACTTCATAAAGGCCCTGAAGCACATGAGTAGTGATGCTAGTGGTTTGTATTTGCCAGAGAAATCATAAAATGCCTTTGTTTAAGAGGAAAGGTAAAAGCTACCATCCTAATAAGGACTGGAAAAAAAAATCACATGCTAAGATTGCTAACATAACCACCTCAAGAACAGGTTTAATGCATTAGACACAAATGATAGAAGACCTGATGAGTTGTGGCATGACATCAAAGATATCATTCATGAAGAAAGCAAAAGATTATTAGAAAGACAAGGAAAAAGAGAAAAGACCAAATTACATGTGAAAAGAGACTCTGAAACTTGTCCTTGAATGTGGAGCAGCTAAACTAAAAGGAAGACATGCTGAAGTTAAGGAACTAAACAGAAGATTTCAAAAGGCAGCTTGAGAAGACAAAATCAAACATTTTAATGACATGTACAAAGAGCTGAAGACAGAACACCAAAGGGAAGAACACGCTCTGTTTTTCTCAAGCTTAAGGAAGTGAAGAAAAAATTCAAGCCTTAAGTAGCAATAGTGAAAGATTCTCCAGGAAAAATATTAAATGATGCAGGAAATGTCAGAGGATGGAAGTAATACACAGAGTCATTATACAAACAAGAATTTGTAGATGACCACCCATTTCAAGAGGTTGTATACGATGAGGAACCAATGGTATTGAAGGATGAAGTGGAAGCTGCCTTGAAGGAATTAACGAAACACAAGGCTCCAGGAACTGATGGAATACCAATAGAGATGTTTCAACAAACAGATGCAGCACCAGAGGTGTTAACATGTTTATGCCAACAGATTTGGAAAACAGCTATCTGACCAACTGACTGGGAGAGATCCATATTTGTGCCTGTTCCCAAAAAAGGGGATCCAAGTGATTGTGCCATCAGACAATATCATTAATATCACACACAAACAAAATTTTACTCAAGATCATTCAAAAGCAACTGCAGCAGTATGTAGACAGGGAATTGCCAGAAAATCGAGCAAGACTCAGAAGAGGCAGGGAACCAGGCACATCATTGCTGATGTCAGGTGGATATTAGCTGAAAGCAGAGAATATCAGAAAGATGTTTATCTATGTTTTGTTGACTATGCAAAGGCATTTGATTGGATGGATCATAACAAATTATGGACAACACTTTGAAGAATGGGACTATGAGAGACCTAATTGTACTCATGAGGATTCTATATGTGGACCAGGAGGCAGTCGTTCAAACAGATCAAAGAATACTGCCTGGTTTAAAGTTGAGATAGGTGTGTGTCAGGGTGTATACTTTCACTGCATCTCTTCAATTTCTGTGCTGAACTAGTAATCCGAGAAGCTGTGCTTTATGAGGAAGAATGTGGTGTCAGGATTGGAGGAAGACTTATTAACAGGCTGCTTTATACAGATGACACATCTCTGCTTGGTGAAAATGAAGAGGATTTAAATAAACATTTACTGATTAAGATCAAAGAACATAGCCTTCAGTATGGATTGCAACTAAACATCAACAAAACAAAAATCCTTGTAACTGTGTCAGTATGCAACTTCATGATAAGATTGAGGTTGTCCAAGATTTTGCTTTACTTGTTTCTGCAATCAACACCCGTGGAAGCAGCAGTCAAGAAGTCAAAAGATGCATTCCTTTAGGAAAAACTGTGGCAAAAGATCTCTTTTAAGTGTTTAAAAGTAAAGAGGTCACATTGAAGATGAAGGTGTGCCTGACTCATGCCACAATATTTTCGTTTGCATCATATGGTTGTGAAAGCTGGACACTGAACAAGGGAGGCAGGAAAGAAATTGATGCTGTTGAATTGTGGTGCTGGAGATGAATATTGAGTATACCATGGACTGCCAAAAGAACCAACAGATCTGTCCTAGAAGTGCAACCAGAATGCTCCTTGGAAGCAAGGATATATACACTGCATCTTGCATATTTTGGACATGTTGTGAGGAGGGACCAGTCCCCAGAGAAGGACATGATGTTTGGGAGAGTTGCAAGTCAAGGAAAAAAAAGGAAAACCTTCCACTAGATGGATTGACTTAGTGTCTGCAACAATGGGCTTAAATATAAATAAGATCATGTACCTGGCACAGGATGGGGAATGTTTTGTTCTGTACATAGGGTTGTTATGAGTCGGACCTAACTCAGTGGCACCTATCAACAACAATGGTCAGTACAGATCTCATACACATGAAAGTATAAGGAAGAAATAAGAAGTTCATGCTAACTTTGGTGTTGCACCTCACACTGCAGAAGTTTTGGCCAACTGTGTAATTAATTGCTTAATTTGGAAAAGTCATTAAATGTGTATATGTATGTATAGGAGAAACATAGTAAATATAGGGTTTGATACTATCCATGGTTCCAGGTGATCACTGAGGGTCTTGTAAAATATTTCCCACAGATAAAGGGGCACTATTGTTCATGAATTTAGTATGAGATGTCACTGTTTTACTGTATAATACAAGTGAACCACAGTTTAATCTCCCATTATTGAGCATACAAGTTTCAGTTTTCTGTATAATAATTAAAATTTTAATTACTTCCAAATACATCACTGGTTATTACCTTAGTATAGCTTTTTAGAAGTAGAAGTTGTAGGTCTTAAGCTTTTTGATGAATATTTCCAAACTACCTTCCTAAAGGCAACAGAATCCTTGTTTCCTTCTTTTTCTTTTTTTCAAGACTGAAAATAGTAGAGATAAACTTTTAAGATATATTTTGGTAGTTATTACATTGTTTTTTCCTAGCTTTTGTCCATTTTTACTTTGAACATTTTGGCTTTTCCTTACTGGTTTGGAAGAGTTCTTATATATTAAGGAGTGTTGGTCCTTTGTCATTTTGCTTATGGGGTTCTGAAATTTTTGTTTTTTATGGACTCACACTTACCCTTTCTTTATAATCTGTTGCACTTCTATAAATTTACTTAATGTGTGCTTTGTTTGTATATACTGAAACCAAATTAATGCTTTCAAAAAAGTGTTGGGTGTTCTGTGAAGCTGCTGATTTGAAATTCTCCCTTTTTGCCTAAATTTTTCACTACCATAGGATTTTGCAAAAAGTGAGGCAATATTTAAAGATTCTATTAGGTCAACAGAATTTCCTTTAAAATTATATTCCAATAGACTTTTTTTTTTTTTTTGGTGTAAATTTATTCAATCAGACCAATAGGCGTAATTTAAGGGGAACTAGTTGGTTTTATAGTACAACAGATTAGCTCAAGCAATTTGAAAATGTGTGTCTGGAAACAGAGTAATAATCACAGGAAGGGAAACTCTTATAGCTTCAATCCCTTCTTCTAAAAATGGGGAAAATAAGGCTGACTTCATAGAGTTCATGGAAGGATGACAATAAATAGCTAACATTTATTAAGTACTATGTCCCAGGCATTGTTAAGCATTCTACATAATTATCTCAGAGCAGCCATATGAGGTAGCTATTTCCTATTTTATAGATTAGAAATGGAAGCACAGCCAGATTAAGTGATGTGTCCAGTTTCATATAGCTCAGACATTACAAAGCTAGAGGCAAACGTGGGTTTGTTGAACCACACTTCCTGTCCAACCATAGAATCTCTCAAGTACTACGGTACACAACGTTTTTGTTTTTTTGTTTGTTTTTCCTTTCTTCCAAAGAGCCTAGTTTTCTAGCATACTTCGTAATATTATAGATTAAAACAAGTCTGAAGATAAACCATAAGACTGTTACCACTTACATTTCTTTGAGTAAATATGTTTAGAGTTTCAAGATTTTGAGTAAATTTTATACTACTGTTGAAACTTAGCATATGTAATTTATGTCAGTTAACCTGAACCAAAAAAGCAGACACCAAAAAGTAAACTGACTTAATCACTTATTAAAGGGACATAAAAGGTTGAGGGTGCAGCTAAGTGGCAGAGTAATTCCTAGCATCTCAAGGGCCGGGTTCAAACCACTATTAATGCAAAAAGCAATTAAAGGATGTAAAATGGCCAAAAAAACCCTCCTTATGATACCTGGGAGTTGAGCCCAGGGCCTTGCACTAGGCAAACACTCTATCACTGAGTGGTACCTCTGCCCCCCATTTTTAAAAAATTTTTATTTTGAGACAAGGTCTCCCTACGTTACCCAGACTGCTTCTGGCCTTGAAACTGAGATCCTCCTGCCTCAGCCTCCCAAGTTGCTAGGATTACAGGCATGTACCACCATACCCAGCTAAATATTTTATTTTTAAGAAGAACAAAGATGAAGTCTTATTTCCATACTTATTATAAAGCTACAATAATTGACACAATCTGGCATTTGAAGTGCATTTGAAGTGCATATATCGGTAGAACAATATAAAACTTAAAGGCATACCATACACCAAGCTTTTCTTTTCTTTTCTTTTCTTTTGTAATGATAACAGTTTTATTATTTTCTTTCCCACTAAGAAAATTATTTCCCATTTCAGAATTATCTTTTAAGAGGTGACCATTTTCTTTTCTTTCTCTTTTTTTTTGTTTTTTGCTTTTATTGGAAAATTTTAATGTATACCTTAATGTGATTCATTCTGACATGCTTTTCATTGTGACATTTCCATATATGCATTTTGATGTACATTATTCATATAGGTTACCCCTTACCCTCTTGTATGCTTCCCCCCCTCCCCATCTAAGTCTTCTCTGTCATTTACTTGGTAATATTTTTCTATGTGTTCTTGGGTTCCAGTTCTGTTTAAGGTAGAAACTTTTCCTGTAGTGAACTTTGTTTTTATCTTGTCAGAACAATTGCACGCATTTTCTAGACCATTTATATTGACACCATTCTTAGTTTTTTTTTTCCATTTTATTTTGATCCAACCTTTTAATAGGATTTTTCCTTCTTTTAATTTTGATTCAGCTCCCACATATGAGTGAGAACATGTGGTGTTTCTCTTTCTGAGCTTGTGTTCATTCACTTAGAATAATTTTCTCTAATTCCATCCATTTTGCTGAGAATGACCTTATTTCATTTTTCTTAATTGCTGAGTAGTATTCCATTGTGTGTGTGTATGCCTGTAGCCATAGCCCTGTGGCGTCCGATCCTGTCAGATCTTGGAAGCTAAGCAGGGTCGGGCCTGATTAGTACTTAGATGGGAAACTGCTTGGGAACACCAGGTGCTGTAGTCTTGGGAGAAGGACCTGGCAACCCACTCCCAAAAATCAATCAGCCATTGAAAATGCTATAAATAGCAGAGAAGTAGGGGCTATAGGGTTTTGTCTGCTGTATGTAGGGTCACTATGCGTCGGACCCTGACTCTATGGCACCTAACAACAACAACAATATTGTATGACTCTGGAAGATTTTGTTTATCCATTCATCAATTGGTGGACATTTGGGTGGATTCCACTCTTTGATATTATAAGTAATGCCGCTGTGGACATTTGTGTACAAGCATTTTCATGGACGTAT
>VMDO01036845.1:0-15041 GCA_007922755.1 Pedetes capensis
GCAGATCTCGGAACAGCTGGACTCACAGCAGCAGGTCTCGGAACAGCTGGACTCACAGCAGCAGGGTTCGCAGGAGCTGGACTCACAGCTGCAGGGGTCGCAGGAGCTGGACTCACAGCAGCAGGCTTCGCAGGAGCTGGACTCACAGCTGCAGGGGTCGCAGGAGCTGGACTCACAGCGGCAGATCTCGGAACAGCTGGACTGGCAGCGGCAGGGCTCGCAACTGCTGGACTGGCAGCAGCAGGGTTCACAACAGCTGGACTCACAGCAGCAGGGTTCGCAGGAGCTGGACTCACAGCTGCAGGGTTCGCAGGAGCTGGACTCACAGCGGCAGGTCTCAGAAGAGCTGGACTGGCAGCGGCAGGGCTCGCAACTGCTGGACTGGCAGCAGCAGGGTTCGCAGGAGCTGGACTCACAGCTGCAGGGTTCGCAGGAGCTGGACTCACAGCGACAGATCTCGCAGCAGCTGGACTGGCAGCGGCAGGGCTCGCAGCAGCTGGACTGGCAGCAGCAGGGATTATAGTGGCTGGACTGGCAGCAGCAGTTCTCGCAGTGGCTGGACTGACAGTGGCAGGGCTCGCAACAGCTGGACTGGCAGCCGCAGGGCTCACAGCGGCAGGGCTGGCAACAGCTGGACTGACAGCAGCAGGGCTCACAGCAGCTGGACTGGCAGCGGCATGGTTCGCAATAGCTGTACTGGCAGCAGCAAGGTTCACAGCGGCTGGACTCACAGCGGCAGATCTCGTAGCGGCTGGACTGGCAGCGGCAGGGCTCGCAGCGGATGGACTGGCAGCGGCAGGGCTCGCAGCGGATGGACTGGCAGCGGCAGGGCTCGCAGCAGCTGGTCTGGCAGCAGCAGATCTCACAGTGGCTGGACTGGCAGCGGCAGGGCTCGCAGAGGCTGGACTGGCAGCAGCATGGTTCGCAACAGCTGTATTGGCAGCAGCAAGGTTCGCAGCGGCTGGACTCACAGCGACAGATCTCGTAGCGGCTTGACTGGCAGTGGCAGGGCTCGCAGCGGCTGGACTGGCAGTGGCAGGGTTTGCCACAGCTGGACTGGCAGTGGCAGGGCTCGCAGCGGCTGGACTGGCAGCAGCAAGGTTCACAGCAGCTGGACTCACACTGGCAGGTCTCGCAGCAGCTGGACTGGCAGTGGCAGGGCTTGCAGTGGCTGGACTGGCAGCGACATGGTTCGCAATGGCTGGACTGGCAGCGGCAGGTTTCGCAGCAGCTGGACTCACAGCGGCAGATCTCCCAGCATCTGGACTGGCAGCGGCAGGGCTCGCAGTGGCTGGACTGGCAGTGGCAGGGCTCAGAACAGCTGGACTGGCAGCCATAGGGCTCGCAGTGGCAGGGCTCACAACAGCTGGACTGGCAGCGGCACGGCTCACAGCGGCTGGACTGGCAGCGGCATGGTTCGAAACAGCTGTACTGGCAGCAGCCAGGTTCGCAGTGGCTGGACTCACAATGGCACATCTTGTAGCGGCTGGACTGGCAGCAGCAGGGCTCACAGCAGCTGGACTGGCAGCGGCAGGGCTCACAGCGGCTGGACTGGCAGCGGCAGGGCTCGCAGCGGCTGGACTGGCAGCGGCAGGGCTCGCAGCGGCTGGACTGGCAGCGGCAGGGCTCGCAGCAGCTGGACTGGCAGCGGCAGGGCTCGCAGCGGCTGGACTGGCAGCGGCAGGGTCTGCAGCGGCTGGACTGGCAGCAGCTAGACTTGCAACACCTGGTCTTGCAGCCCCCACAGGAGCCACAGCCCCCCTTGCCACAGCTGGAGCAGGCACAGGCTGGCACAGAGCAGCACACGGGCTTGCAGCAGCACAAGGGCACACAGCAGCTGGAGCCGCAGTGTCCGGAACAGCCGCCGCAGGTCACGGCTGTGGTGGAGAGTGGAGTAGGTCAGAGGAGCAGACGCAGAGGGCGGGGCGCAGTGCGGAGCCTCATGAACTTGGCCCCTATATCCTGGTCCAGGGTCAGGTGTGAGGCTCGTCGCACGGTCCCTTCCTGGTTCCTGTTGTGCCATTTTTAAGGCCTATTTCTCTAGTTTTCGTGTAGACATCAGCCCCTGGGACACACGCTGTGGACCTTCAGCTGCTTTCCCATTGCCCAGTGAACTTATCTCTTGCAGAATTCACGTCCAGACTGGTGTGAGGTCCCTAAAGAGCCCCCAAAGCCCAGCCCATTCCTGTTAATTGCAGAGTCACATTTAGTTAAAAAGTTATCTGTCGTAGAAGTACAAAGGATATAGACAATGATATATCAAATAAATGTATAAAAAACACCTAACGTATGGAAAAAATTACCAAAGTGGATGTAGCCTCTATTTGTACATATTTCCTTATTGTTTTCTCTCAACTAAATACATGCCTGATTTTGGAATTTATTACCTCCATGCAAGGACTTAAGCTCCTGCTAAATAGATATGTTCTTTAAACACAGTTTGCATGCTTAATATTTCATGTAATTGGCATTACACTATCTTTCTCTTCCTGTAAGTTTCATTGGAAAAAACTGGTGTTACTTGAAAGATTTTCAGTAGGTGACAGGTATTGCTCTGTTCTCTACATACGGCACCGCCCACTCGGCCATTTACCCTTGAGGGCCATTTGTTTCCTTTTGTTGCAATTTCATGCAAACTGTAGCTTGTGCATAGGTGAGGGGCTCCCATGCCTGATCAGACAGCTCTGCCCCTTTACCAGACCCCCCAGCTGTCTTCCCACTGGGTCCTTGGGGCTGGTTGCTGAGACGACCTCCTTCTCCACATCCTCACCCAAACTTGTAATTGTCAACGTAAATTTCCAACTGTGGCCCAGACCCTCATTTTCCAGCCTAGTGTGATGCTGTCCACCTTTCCAGGTTTCCTTGTCATGAGCATCTCCTTTGTTCATTTCTTCTGCACGTCTTTTGGCCACTTCACAGAACAGCGTTTCTTATTGTTTTTATTCATTTCTAAGTTCTTTGAATTTTCAATTTTCTATTTCTTTTTCCGGTGTGTGGTTTTTCTTTTCATTTTTTTCTTGTGGCTTCTGATGTGCCAGGTTGTAAAATACGAATGTAGTAAAATAGTAAGTGTAGTGAGTTTTTTCTTTTTCTACATTGGTGTATATTAATTGTACAAAATAGTGGGGTTCATTATGACATTTAAATACACGTATACAAGGTACTCTGATCTTATTTCCCCCCATTACCCATACCTATCCCCCCTCCCATCAATCTCCTTCCAATTATCTAATGTTATTGTTGTTGTTAGGTGCCGTTGAGTCAGTGTCTGACTTATAGCGACCTTACATACAACAGGTGAAACACTATTGTCAGTGCTTCTCTGCTACTCATAGGGTTTTCAATGGCTGATTACTTTTTTGGGAGTGGGTTGCTGGGTTCTTCTCCCAAGCCTGCAGCACCTGGTGTTCCCCGGCGGTCTCCCATCCAAGGGCTGACCAGGCTGACCCTGCTTAGCTTCCGAGATCTGAAGAGGTGGGACATCACAGTGGTCAGGCTGTAGATTAATAGGTGTCCATAAGTGTAGGGTGGTCCCGTCTCCTACTAAGTGATGCCTGCAGTGTTACTGACACCTCCTCCCTACAGTGCTCTGCCTGAAGCTGGTGCTTTTCTTTGGGTTGGTGCTGGCTGCTGAGAGCCCGTGGGTGTCTTTGTCCATCGCTTTCCACTTCCTGTGCCTTGGCTGGTCCTTTGTGACTTGTGTAAAATCTGCTTTAGAAACTCCTGTGTTGGGTGTATGTGTGTGTGTTTGTGTGTGGGGTACTGCTTTTCTTTACTGGGTGTGTGTAGCCCCTGAGTTTTGTAGTGATTTCTGATAACTTCACACTTGTTCCGACCATATCTTTTAATTTTTTTGAAACTTTTAGTGTACACCTTAATGTGATTCATTCTGACATGCTTTTCATTGTGACATTTCATATATATACATTTTGTTGTACATTACACAGGTAAGTTCCACTTTATTCTCTTGTGTGCTTCCTCTCCCGTCCCACCTCCCCACCACAGACTTCTCTTCCATTTGCTTGTCTTTTTATGCTGATATTTTTCTATATATCCTTGGGTTCCAATTCTGTTTAAGATAGAAACTTTTTCTGTAGTGAACTTTCTTTTTACATTGTCAGTACTATTACATGAATTTTCTAGTCCATGTATAAAAATACCGTTCTTTTGTATTATTGGTGTTATTATAATTATTTCCAGGACCATTAAAGTTTGGCTGTTCACCCTGCGGTCATGCCCTCCCCCATTCCTCATTCCTCCTTGTTCCTCCTCTCCTCCCTCTCCTCCCCCAGGCTTTCCTCCTTTTGCTAAATCTCTCCCTCCTCCTTTTGCATTCCCCAAATTGTCCCTTCTCCACTACTGACCATATCTTGTATTTAACTGTCCTAGTTTAACTCTTCCTTCTCTCTCTTTCTCTTTTTCCCCCTCTCTCTGTCTCTTTCTCTCTCTTTCTTTTTCTTCTCTCCCTCCCTCCCTTCTTTCCTTCTTTCTTTCCTTCATTCCCTTCCTTCTTTCTGTCCTTCCTCCCTTCTTTCTTTCCTTCTCTTCCTTCTTTCTTTCCTTCCTTTCCTTTCTTTTCCCTTTTCTTCTTTTTCCTCGCTCCCTCCCTCCCTCCCTTTCTCTCTCTCTCTCTCTTTCTTTCTCTTTTTCCCCCTCTCTCTGTCTCTTTCTCTCTCTTTCTTTCTCTTTCTCTTCTTTCTTTATTTTTCTTCTCTCCCTCCCTCCCTTCTTTCCTTCTTTCTTTCCTTCATTCCCTTCCTTCTTTCTGTCCTTCCTCCCTTCTTTCCTTCCTTCTCGTCCTTCTTTGTTTCCTTCCTTTCCTGTCTTTTCCCTTTTCTTCTTTTTCCTCGCTCCCTCCCTCCCTCCCTTTCTCTCTCTCTCTCTCTCTCTCTCTCTTTCTTTCTTCTTTCTTTTCTGTACTTGGGGCTGAAACCGGGGCCTCACAGATGTTTTGCAAGTGCTCTCCCACTGGGCTGCACCCCCAGCCCACTGGTTATTCTTTTTCTTTGGAGATAGGGTCTTGATAAGTTGTGCAGGCTGCCTCTGGCCTCGATGTCCCAATCCTCCTGCCTCAGGCACTGAGTGCTGGGACTGGGGTGGTGCTCTGTGGCGCCAGGTGCTGGTGTTTGGCTTCTCTGTGGCTCAATCAGGAGTCCTATACTCTAACAATCATTTTCTTTGCGGTGCTTGGAACGGACCCCAGGCCTCATGCATGGGAGGAAAATCCTGCCTCCTGGGTGAGAGCCCAGCCCTCATCCCTGCCTTTTGCCACAGCGCTCCACACAGCACAGGGAGTTCCTATTGTTCTGAGGCAGCGTCTCGCTATGTAGCCCAGGCTGGCTTCCCAGTCACCGTCCTTCTGCCTGTGCCTTCTGAGAGCTGGGAGCACAGGCACAGCCCCGTCCTGACTCCACTGGAGAATCCAAACGCCACACTGTATGCATCTCTTCCTGGCCCGCCCAAGGGCAAGGCCAGGCTCTGGGTGGGGGTGTCCTGGCCCTGCTCAGCCCGCTGGGTCAGGCAGGGATGTTCCCAGCATCCGGCTGCCTCTTGCTTTTCTGCGCCTCCCTGCTCACTGTGCGCCTGCGTGGGGAGCACCCATGTGCTCCCCAGGAACTCGGCTCCCTGCTTCCTCACCCCGCCCCTTCCTGCAGGGCTCAGCTTCCTCCTTCCTGCATTGCCCACTGTGGGAGGCCTGTGTTGGGCACCTGCTCTGAGGCGGCCTGCAGGACGGCAGGGATGGCTGGATGCCCCTCATGCTGGACCGGGCCCTGTGTGGGACACCAGCCTCTGTGCGGCCCTTCCCAGGCCTCCTCCTGCTGGCTGGCCCCTGTCTAGGGTCCCTCCGGCTGTACCCAGCCCCCAGCCCCAGGGGTCACATGTCTTTCTGAGTTTGCCCTAAGTTTGCGTGTTGGTCTTTCGCTCTGCACCGTGACCGTCATGGAGCTGCAGAATGTGGAGCCCTGGCTCCCCACACCTCCCCCGGGCGCTCTCCTCTCTGCCTGGACAAACCTACGGCTGCTGTTCTTTTGCACCGTTTCCAAACAAGAGCCTCACTGAGATGAAAATCAAATATCGTACAGTCACCCACTTAAAGTGTACGATTTGATGGTGTTCAGCGTATTCACAGAATGGTGTAACCACCACTACCATTGATTTTAAAACAGGTTCTTCACCCTCCCCAAAGAAACCTCAGACCCACGGCAGTGGCCGGCCCCTCCTGCCAGCCGTGTGCCCCGCCCTGTCCCACGCGGCTTTCTGTCTCCAGCTTTGCTTACTCTGGACTTTGCATAAGCAGAGCCACATGAACGAGATGGCTTGTGACTGGCTCTTTTCACTGGCGCTCGTGCTTTGAGACTTTCCTGTCTAAGCACGCACCAGAACTTCACTCCTCCTTACTGCCAGGCTGCATTCCACTGCTTTCATCTCCACATTACATTCACTCATTCATCAGCTGACGGTGGCGAGGCTCACGTTTGGCTGTGCGTTCGTCCAGCTTTCCACGCGGCTGTTTTCAATCCTCTTGGGTAGAGTCCTGGACCCTGAACTGTTGGTCATGTGGTGTCTCTGTGCTTAACCCTTGATGAGCAACCAGCCTGTCTCCATGTATCTCAGCTGCTTTTTCTCAGTGACGCTCTTCGTCTCTGAGGGGCGCAAACTGGGTATTTTCTTGGAATTTACTTTCCTATTCACCTAGTCTCCCTTCAGCTGCAACTAATTGGATGACTACGTTGAGATTTTTAATTTTCAGAGGTTCTACTTTCTCCTTTCCCAGATGTGCCTCATCTATTACATGGACATGTTTTGATCCCTTTCCATTTTTAAGTTCTCAGATGTTTTAAGCATATTCTACTCTTTGCCATCTTTCCAGCTTCCCAGGGTTCCCACTCTGGGGCTGTTTTGTGGACTCTTTCCCACAGCAGTGTATTTCTTCCTGTGGCATCTCGTGTTGGGTAGCGGCCTCGAGTCCTTTAGTGCCTAAGTCAGGGAATTGTCCAGCGAGGCCTGTGCTGAGGGGTTTTCCTCAGGAGAGCTCTTCTAATCTACCAGCCTGGCACCACCCCTGGGGCGCCATGACCCCCAGGAGGACCTCTCTGTGTCCCACATGGCGTGGGCCTGACTTCCTGGAGAGACATTTCCCTTGAGGGCCCAGGTGGAGGCAGCCAGGTTTCCTCTAGCAGTGTTTGGATATTTTCTGGATCCCCTTTCCCTGCACATGAAGGTCCTGGTCTGTGCAAGGGGTGACCTGATCCTGGCCTGGCCCTGTGGCCTCTGAGGTAAGCTTTCAAGGTTGGTCAGGACCTCAGGGATACCTCTGTTAGCAGAGGCTGCCATACCAGTTCACCATTCTGATTAATCTGTAAAGCGTGCCTGAGACCTCCACGGAGAAAATGTAAAAATTATTTTTAAGGAAACATCCTAAAGGAGGAACCAGATAAATGGAGAAATGTGTCATGTTCATGAATGGAAAGCCGTAACATTATAAAAAGTTAATTTTATTCATATGAATCTATCTATCTATCTATCTATCTATCTATCTATCTAAAATGGGTTTAATTTTAATTGAAATTCCAGAAGGGTTTAGTTTGGGAATTTCTCCATAGACCTAAAATTCATGTGCAAAGTTTGTAAATAACTAAGTCAAAAATGAATAGTAAGCAGAAGAAGGGCGCTTCTGTCAGATATTAAGGTGTAATAAAATCTTGGCTATCACACAAATAGATAATGTGGGCACAGAACAGGAGCCCAGAAAAGATCCACGACATTGGAAATGTTAAATTTTAGTAAACTGAACAAGAAGATGGCCCATTCTATGCAGAAAATTAAAATTAGGTGCCGACCTCACACTTTCTGAAATCCAGATGAATTTAAGATCTGAAAGTATGTGAAAGGATGAAAGGAAAAACAAAAGTGGTAGAAGGTAGTGTATGAGGTTGTGTTTTTTATCTTGAGGTCAGAAAAGAAATTCTTTTAAAAAGTATATATATTCTTTGTGGTATGGGGGATTGAACCCAGGGCCTTGCACACACTTTGCAAGTGCTCTGGGACTGAACTGCACCCCCAGCCCTTTTTTACTTTTTCATTTTGAGCCAAGGTCTTGCTAAGTTATGCAGGCTGCCATCCTCCTGTCTCCGCACCCCGAGGCGCTGGGATTATGGATGTGCGCCACCACACCTGGCCCAGGAAGGAAATTCTTACATAGGATTCTCCGAGCATAAACAGCAATTGGGAAAATGCTGAATTTAGCCACATCAAAAATTGCAGACATATGTCTGCAGGTCCTCATAGACATTAAAAGATGGTGGATAAATCGGGAGGAGATATTTGTTATGTTTCTAGCCACTAATGGGCTAATGTCTAGACTAGTCTGTTGTTAGGTTGTTGCTGTAGTTGTTCTTAGGTGCCGTTGAGTCGGTATCTGACTCATAGAGACCCTCATAGGGTTTTCAATGGCTGACAGTTTTTGGATTGCCTTGGGAGTGGATTGCCAGGTCCGTCTCCCATTTTTGTGGTGCTGGGAATTGAACTCAGAACCTCAGAGACTGCAGTGCAGCACTCTACCAACTGAGCTAAATCCAAGCCCAGACTATTCTTGTTGTTATTGTTAGGTGCCATCAAGTCGGTATCCAACTTATATCGACCCTCTGTACAACAGGGGAAACATGATTGTCAGTGCTTCTCTGCTGTTCATAGGGTTTTCAATGGCAGATTGATTTTTGGGAGGGGGTTGCCAGGTCCTTCTCCCAAGCCTACAGCTTCTGGTGTTCCCAGGCGGTCTCCCATCCAGGTACTAACCAGGCCCGACCCTGCTTAGCTTCCGAGATCTGACTGGATCGGATGCCACAGGGCTACAGCTGCAGGCGAGACTATTCTAGGAACTGCAAATTAACAGAAAAGCATGGGAGAAAACAACGGAAAATGGCTAGGGAATAAGAAAAGACTGCTCTCTAATGGCTCACAAGGACACGGAGAGATCTTCAACTTTGTTTTCAGTAAGAGCAAGGCAGATAAATACAAAGTGCTCTCTATTGTCCCAGAGAGGGAAGACTTGCATTCTTGTTGAGAGCAGTCTGGTGGTTGTGAGACTGAGCGTGTGCACGCGCACTGCTTGTGACGTACAGACACTGCCGCAGGTGTGCACACTCCAGAGAAATACTCACACAGAAGCTGAAAATGCGGACGTTTGTCATGGTGCATCGTGTGGTATCAAAGAGCTCCGGATGGAGGTGTGAAAGGCAGGGTGTGTGGAGAGTGGGGCCCTTGCCAGTGTCCAGCAAGAGCGCACTGTCGTTTTTTTTTTTTTTTGGGTGGTACTTGGAGGTTGAACCCAGAGCCTCATATACACTTTGCAAGTGCTCTACTGCTGGGCTGCACTCTGTTTTAAAATTATTTTTTGCTTTAAGACAGAGTCTTGCTAAATGACACAGGCTGCATCTGGCCTTGAACTTGCGGTGCTCCTGCCTCAGCCTCCTGAGTGGCTGGGATGACAGGCGTGCCTGGCTCAGGGCGCTGTCTTCTCATGGAACAGGTGCAAACAGATGTCAGAGACAGCTGATTTGCTCAGTGAGAAACAGAACAAGACGTATAACCATCAGGAATGCAAATAAGCACATGCTGGAAATAGACTGTCTACCCCTCACGACTAGGCTGGGATTTAGCTCAGTTGGCAGAGCTCTGTGCTGCAGTCTCTGAGGTCCTGAGTTCAATTCCCAGCACCGCAAAAATGGGAGAAGGACCTGACAATCCACTTCCAAGGTAATCCTGAAACAGCCAGCCATTGAAAACCCTATGAGGGTCACTATGAGTCGGATACCAACTCAGCGGCACCTAGCAACAACAACAACAACTCCTCACGACGAAAATGGGTGTAAAAAACTTATGGAAGGTGGATTGGAAAGATATACACAAGTATCAGTGCCGTGGGTAGGGATGACGAAGGAGGAACGAGTTAAATAATAAAAACAGTGTTCATAGGACCTGTTAACTGAGGATTCTGATCTATAAAATTCTCAGCACATATGTAAAGTGTAAATATGAATACATCTGGATGTTCTATAGATGCATATATTGATTTTATAGTAAAAAAAGATGAACCTTTTTACAACTACAAGGGTAAACTATGTACTTAGCATAAAACACAAAACCATGCTCTGTCTCAAGTAAAAAAATAAATAAATAAAAATGGGCTGGGGGTGCATGCAGCCCAGTAGCAGAGCACTTGCAAAATATATGCGAGGCCCTGGGTTCAACACCCAAGTGCCGCAAAAATGAATAAATAAATAAAATAAGCTAAAACATGAAACTGCACTGCGGTACTTTGGGTCCTGAATACCCCCCAAAGGCCCGTGAGTTGAAGGTTTGTCCGTAGACCATGATGCTATTGGGAGGTGATGGGACATGTAGGTGACGGGCCCAGTGGAAGAAAGTTAGGTCATTGGGGGATGCGTCCTCAAAGAGGACTTTGGGGTGCTGGGCTCCCTTTCTCTTTGCTTCCCGGCCACCACGAGGTGAACAGGCCTCTTCTGCCACATCCTCCGGCCACCCCAGGCCCAAGGTACCAGGGCCAAGCGCCACGGACGGGCCCCTCTGAAGCCGTGAGCTAGAGCAAGCCCTTCCTTGTTTTAGGCTGACTGTCCTGGGGACTTTGCCTCAGCCGTAGAGGGCAGGCTAACACACATACGCAGGGAAAAGTAAGAGCTCTGCTTCCCGGCACGCCCTGTCCTTCCATGGGGAAGAGGTGCCCTGGCAACACTTTGACGAGATTCCTCTCCCCGTGCAATTTGCTCCATGCTTTCTGCACCTTCTTCTAAGCGGTTGGCCATGGTGACTGCTGTATCCATCGAAGCCCTTTCCTTTCAGAATGTGTAACCATTTGGAAATGGTCTACTTGGTTCCGGCTTATTTCCGCCATGGAGGCAGAACATGGGGAATACGGCCTCAGCCATCATCAGTTGTTGAGTCTGACTTGGTGGCCAGCCTTCATTAATCTCTGCAAATAGTCTACATATGCTTAGAAAGAGTGTGTATTCTGTAGATGCTATGTGAGCCATTTTGAATCAGTTTGTTAATTATGAGGTTCAAATACTCCAAATCTTCCCCGGTATTTTTTATGCCTATTTGTGCACAAATTACTGAGACAGGAATGTTAAAATCTGCCACTGTAATTATGGTCTTATATTTTTAAAAATATTTTTATATTTTATATTTTTATATTTTGGGGGCCGGGATTTAGCTCAGTGGGTAGAGCGCTGCGCTGCAGTTTCTGAAGTCCCAAGTTCAATTCCCGGCACCGCAAAAAATGGGAGAAGGACCTGGCAATCCACTTCCAAGGCAATCCCGAAACAGTCAGCCATTGAAAACCCTATGAGGGTCACTATGAGTCAGATACCGACTCGACGGCACCTAACAACAACAACAACATTTTTCACCGTGTAGTTTATAAAATTTTGCTTTATATATTTTAAGAATATTTTATTGTATACATACAAATTTTACGTGCATAGAGCCTCCTGGCTTACAGAGGTAGTCTTCTTTGTCTCTTAGAATTTCTTTGGTCTTCATTTTCTCTTTGCCTACTATTAATATAGCTTTCTTTGAATATTTTATTTTTCCCATCTTTAAAAAAAGGATCCTTATAGTTTGGATGTGGCTTTCAGCTTTGCATATGGATGAGTTAAAAAAAAATTACTCTAGCAGTCTTTATAGATGGGAGGTTGGGGGCAGTGCCAAAAAATTGAGACATATTTTTAAGAGACATTATCTACATATTACTTTCCAAGGTTGACCTGGATCATGGTAGCAATGTGTAGCGTGACTTCTTGCAATTGCAGAAGTCAAATGTGCATTTGTGTTCATCTTTTCTTAACAGTATAGATTGAGTATTACAATTTTAATAGCTTTTCCTTTCTCTCAATGTATACATTTTTGGGTTCTCTCTCTGTCTCTCTGTCTCTCTCTCTATGTGTATATGCATGTATGTATATATGTATATGTATGTATATATGTATATGTATGTATATATGTGTGTGTGTGTGTGTGTGTATATGTAGGTGTATATATATGCTATTCATAGGGTTTTCAATGGCAGATTGATTTTTGGGAGTGGGTGCCGGGTCCTTCTCCCAAGCCTACAGCTTCTGGTGTTCCCAGGCGGTCTCCCGTCCAGGTACTAACCAGGCCCGACCCTGCTTAGCTTCCGAGATCTGACGGGATCGGATGCCACAGGGCGACAGCTGCAGGCTGGTACATAGATACACATATGTAAACTAAAAATTGGTTATGTGTAGCTGGGTGCTGTAGTGCACATCTGTAATCTCAGAGACGCAGGAGGCGGAAGCAGGAGCATCACGAGTTCAATACCAGAGGCAGCCTAGCAACTTAGCCAGATCCTGTCTCAAAATCAGCAATAAAGCAGGGGCTGAGGGTGCAGCTCAGGGGTGGAGCGCTTGCCTAGCACACATGAGACCCTGGGTTCAACCTCCTCCTACTGAAACAAAGTCAGTAACGTGTTTGCTCTTTTGCTGCCTCTGCTGTGGACTTCTCTCTAAAGCGACTTCCTCCTGTCTCTAATTTCCTCTTGACTTCGTCAGTCCGGTCAGCAGTTTTTCTGTTTCTGCCTTTCGTTGTTCCCTGACGTCTTGCTTTGATTATTAGCTTATCTGATGCAGCAGCTGTGACTTTGGTCTGTTTGGGAGCTGGTCCTCTGCTTGCTGGAAGCCCTCGCAGCTTGAGGTGCCCAATCCAGTTCCATTCTATGCCTTCCCGGGGAGGACCTGAGGCTGTTTTGAGGTTCTCCTGTTCTGAGGTCGGTCAAAGGTCCCTTTGCTCAGCTCTGCCCAGACTCTGATACGGGGGGCAGGGAGGCTCCTGAAAGTTTCTACCCACTGGCTTGCACTTTGGGGTTCATCTGATTTTGTTGTGACAGCCACAGAGTAGTGGCTTTCTGTCTGGTTGCTTTGTCTTTTTTTTTGGGGGGGGGGGACACAGGAACATCCGATGTTCATCGCACAAAATGGCACCTCCACTGCTCTGAGACCAGTCTGGAATTCCCAGCTGACTTTTTGATCAGAATGTCTTCAGCGGGATTTCCTTCCAACTTCAAGAAATAAATAATCAGTGCGTTTCTAGTAAGACGGCACCCTGGGCACATTTTTATTCCCTCTTCCAAATGTGGTTGAACTAATCCAGAATTTTATTTCTGCACTATTTTATTTTTTCCTATAGCATATCCCTCTATCTTAGGAATCTTTCCTGTTATTTGCTTTTTGAGACAAGTTTTCACTGTGTAGCTCGAGCCGGCTTGGAATTCCTGATCCTCCCGCCTCCACCTCCCCAGTGCTGGGATCCAATGTAACAGGGAATCTTTGCTTTGCAACTACGCTTCCGTTTTCCTCGAACTATCAGCAGCTCTTTGGATTTAGCTGTGAGTTGTGTTGGAATTCACTTGTGTACTGCGTTTTCTTCTGTCCCTCACTCCATCTTCATTTGGCTGGAGGGCTTCCTCACTAACCTCTGTCTCCTCCACCCCTGGAATGAGGTCACTGCCAAAGCCTTGTGTGTGCAGCCAGTTTGGAGAGTGGTTGCAGCCATGGTGCACCAAGAGACTGTATTATGTTCCCTAGGTTTTGCCCAAATGGGCTTCACTCCCACAAAAGGGTGGCATTGATCTTTGAATGACGCCTCCTCCTGTGACCTCTTCCTTCCAATTGACCAGTGTTTCTGCATCAGGACTAGCGGGCAGGGTGGGGAGACGGAAGCTGAGTGTCCCATTCACTTGCATGAGGTCTCAGCTTGGTGGGCTGTCGGCACCCAGTGCCCTGGACCCATCTGCCCTTCAGCCACCTCCCTGGAGACCCCAAAGGCTGACCTCCATGCTGAGCCTGTCAGCCTCCCAGCAGAGAGAGGGCAGGCACTTGGGGTTCCTGGGAAGATGGAGGCCCAGGGTGTGGCTCTGGGAGAAGGTGCAGCGTTCTGGCCTGCGTGTCTGCTCCGATCTGGAATTAGGCAATGTTAGGGGTGGTGGACAATGGACAGAAAGTAACACGTGAGGCTTGAGTGTGAGGCCAAGGAGCTGTTAGTTTATGCCACCTGGGTGCATGTGGGCCGAGACTGACAAGGGGGCACCAGCAGCTTGCGGCTTTGACAGACGGCAGCAGAGGGGGGTGGGGGAGATCTCTGGAGCAGCTGATGTCTCGGGAAGTCCTCCCTGCCTCCACCTTTCTGCTTATCTCATCTCATGGCGGGTTCATGCTGTGCTGCAGGCTCTCAGAACCTCCTGGCTGCAGGCACTTGGGAGCTGTAGTGTCTCCCTGGGTGATGGGCACATCAGCCTGTAAGCACCTCTGCTGGGGGGCTCTCCACGCAGACGTGATGCTCAGTGGAACCCTCACAGTCAACACACAGGCGTGGGGCTAAGAAGAGAGAACTGCACAACACATACAGTTGGTTCACAGAGCTAGAAGACTTTATTAAAAGGATATCTGTTATTTTGTTTATTTTAAACAGGTGAAGTAGGCAGCAGTAGAAGAAGGAAAGCTCGTGAACTGATGAGTCACAGGGGAATAGGAAGGGACCAGGGGACCCCAGGGTCCTGAAAGTTGAGAAGCTGGTGAAAAAATCCTTGCTCAACCACTCAGAAGCATTGATCTCGCTGTGGGACCAGACCTTCATCTCAGAGGCCCAGGGAGAGGCAGAGAGTGGCCAACTGTTGCCATCAGTGGGGCACCTGCCTCTGAGGAGGGCCGGCTTCAGCCTCTAGGATACACACTTCTCCCAAGGGAGAGGGAGGAGGCAGGGCCCAGAGGGAGAGTTGCACCACAGAAGGGGGTGAGGACATGAATGAGGGGGGATCAGGGTGCTGGGGCCTCAGGGAGGGTCAGGGGCACTGAGAAATGGGCATCACTAAATATTGAGAAACCTGAAGGCCTGAGTTCAGAGCTTTAGATTTTGCACTGGCAGCAGATGGGGACGCAGCAGCTGGACTGGCAACAGCAGGGTTTGCAGCAGCTGGACTCGCAGCAGCAAGGTTTGCAGCAGCTGGA
>VMDO01036847.1:0-14805 GCA_007922755.1 Pedetes capensis
AAAAAAAAAAAAAAGAAAAAAAAAAAAGAGGTTCTTTCCTAGAATATTTTTTGGTTCCTTCTGCAAATTGGCCCTTTGCCCTGCCAGAAAGGTGCAGCATTCCTGAGACAGCAGCAGATGTGTAACTTGGCGAGGCATTGAAACCTGGTACATGAGGATAGTGTAAAATGCTTGTTTTTCAGGAACTTCATCTTAACCGGAGAGAGAAGAAGCATGCAGGAATAATCCCTGTACGGCAGTACGATGGAAAGCCTGCTGTAAGATGATGGCTGCTGTGTGCTGATCACAGTGTACACAGCTACAGTATGGGATAGGTCCTTGTTTATACTCACTTCACAGCTATGACCATAAGTAATTTGCTCAAGGCCATACAACCAGATAATGGCAGAGCCAGAAACGGACAGTCTGACCCCAGAACACACTGTCACATCGAATCTTCTATCCTACCCCCGCAGGCTACATCACACACATACAATGGACAGTGAACCTCAGGCAGTTTGGCAGGATGCAGAGGGGGCTTTTCAAAGGAAACTGTGGTGCGGAGACTTGAAAGATGAGTAGGAGTTTGCCAGATGGGCCACATGGGGGCAGACATTACAGGTAGAGGGAACAGCAGGTGCAAAGGCATAGAGAAGGCAACCAAGGGAATGTTGGAAAGTTGTTTTGGCAGGCCACAGTGGTGCACACCTATAATCCCAGCACTTGGGGGGCTGGGGCAGGAGGATCACAAGTTCAAGGTCAGCTTGGACTACATAGCAAAGTTCAAGGCCAGCCTGGCTTATATAGTGAGACCCTGTCCCAAAAAACCAAAACACTGAAAAAAAAAAAAGTTGATTTGTGGCAAATGGGGAGACAGCAGAAATGAGGTCAACAGGGTAAGTTGAGGCGAGTGTGAGAAGGGCCTAGAACGCTCTCTCAAGGGTATGGATTTTAGCAAGCCAATCATTTCCAACGCCTGCAGCGGTAGCCCAGTGGCATCCGATCCCGTCAGATCTCGCAAGCAGGGTCGGGCCTGATTAGTACCTGGATGGGAGACCGCGGGGAACACCAGGTGCTGTAGGCTTGGGAGAAGGACCTGGCAACCCCCTCCCAAAAATCAATCTGCCATTGAAAACCCAATGAACAGCAGAGAAGCACTGACAATAGTGTTTCCCCTCTTGTACACAGGGTCGCTATGAGTCGGATACCGACTCGATGGCACCTAACAACAACAACAACAATCGTTTCCAGTCTGGATGCTTGAATTCTGAGGTTCCATCAAGAAGTGAAGAGAATCAGCAATCTGTGTGTATATAAAGACACTTCTTTTCTATTGACTCTGTGAAGCCACGATAAATAGACACTAGATTACATAGATTACTCCCACAGGTGGACCTCTTGCTAGCGGAAGACATGAATCTGCATATATAGTGTACCTTCATTGTAGAGTTTCATGTATTTCAGAGTGCCACTGATTTATGTAATACATAATCTGTGCCATAGATATTCATGCCTTTGGTTGTAAATGTGCTCTTTTACAGGCCCAAAGACACTGTGGTAGAAACTAGTGATTACACTTAAAACTCTCTTCTTATTTCAAGGCACTTGGCATCCTTTTGGTCTGATAAACCATAGCTCCTTCTGTACGTTTCCTGTGACATCTCACACACATACACTGGGACAGTAAAAGGAAAACAAGCAATCTATTTCTCATATTTCAGAAACTCAAATGAAGCTGAATGTATATGCTTCTAGGTCCACAGGCTCACATCCCAAGTGTCTTTATTTGAGGCTGGTCTGAGTTCACCTCAGGGATGAGCTGGGTATCAGCCTGTGCTGATTAGAAGCTCTGCCAGTAATTGTCCTTTATCTGTTCAGCAACATTTTCAGAGCATCTTCTATGCCAGGCATCGGAGACACAAAGAAGAAAGGATAGTGCCTGCCCCTGAGGACTCTGGCTTAGCAGACAGGTGATCTGACAGAGAGGGAGAGAGAGAGAGAGAGAGAGAGAGAGAGAGAGAGAGAGAGAGAGAGAGACTTTTACAGACAAAAACATTGTCACAGAGGAGCTGTGTTCACGCTATAGCCCAGGCAACTCCCATTCATACAGCACCATGCTGCTGCAGGCTGCACAGACAGGGGTTGTTTGGTGATCTCACCGCGTTAAGAGCATCCCAGAGGCGTGTTGGAGGCCTCAGGTTCTACCCTGTGAGAGCAAGCCAGGTTGAAAGAAGACTTAGATGAAGGGAACTTGGGAAATCCTTTAATGCCCTAATAGAGTTGGGCTCAGATTTCCCTTTTTAGAAGATTGGAAGTGAGAGCAGGCAGGGTGTACAAGCTGGCATAAACTGCCAGGACACTGCAAAGAGCCTAGGAGTCTCTGGGGGTCCTTAATGGTCCAGGGCCACACTGGCCACCACCTCCTAGTGGCATTATCAGTTAGAAAACCCATAAATCCTCTCTTGGCTTCCCAAGATGCATCTCTGCAGTCTGGTTTGGAGGACCAGAAACACAGGCAGCACGGGGCATTTTGCTCTCTGAGGAGCAGGTGTGCTAGGATAGATAGACTGACCCTCACCTTCTTCTCTTGAGAGCCCAGGAGCCTTGGCACAGTTGGAGGTCCCCATTGCTGTTTTTCTCCCTAGCTTGTCTTTTTTTCTTCCTTTAAATAGACTTTATTTTTAGAACAGCTTTAGATTTATGGGAAGATTGAACAGATAGTATAGAGAGGCCCTGTATCCACCTCCCTACACACACACACACACACACACACACACACACACACACACACACAAAGGGGGGGGAAGTGCACGTGCACGAGTTTTCCCTATTAACATTGTTGATTAGAATGATATATTTGCTATAAATAATGAATCAGTATTGCTATGTTATTACTAACAGAAAACTAGCATTAATTCAGATTTCCTCTACATCTAATGTCCCTTTTCTGTTCCAGGATCTCATCTAAGATATCATATTACATTTACTTGTCCTGTCTCCTTAGTCTCCTCTTGGCTGTGACAGTTTCTCAGACTCCCATTACTTCCAATGACCTTGACAGTTTGAAGAATCCCTGTCAAGTGTATTGTAGGATGCCCTTCTATTGGAATATGTCTGATATTTTTCTCATGACTAGACTGGAATTAAATTATAGGTTTGGGTGAAGGATAATAAAAGTAAGGTGCTAGTTTTATTATATTAATAAGATGTATTATAAATATGACCTATCACTGTTGATGACTTTAATCACCTGGCTAAAGGAGTGTTTATCAGGTTTCTCCACTGCAAGGTGATTCCTGCCTTTCCCACACCGTGCTCTTTGGAAGGGAGTGACTATGCACAGCTCACTCTGAAGGAGTGGGAGTTATGCTGCTCCTCTTTTAGGGTGAATATCCATATAAATGCCTGCAGCCATGGCACTATGGCTTCCAATCCCATCAGATCTTGGAAGCCAAGCAGGGTCAGGCCTGGTTAGTACTTGTATGGGAGACCGTGTGGGAACACCAGGTGCTGTAGGCTTGGGAGAAGGACCTGGCGACCCACTCCCAAAAATCAATCCACCATTGAAAACCCTATGAATAGCAGAAAAACACTGAAAATAGTGTTTCGCCTGTTGTACATAGGGTCGCTATGAGTCTGATACTGACTGGACAACACCTAACTACAACAAGAACATCCATATAAACAGGCGCTGGAGTTTAGCTCAGCTGGTAGAGCACTGCTTCATACTCTCTGAGGACCCAGGTTCAATCCCCAGCACTTCACAAATAGGAAAAGGAAGTGGCAATCCTCTTCCAGATTGAAAACCCTATGAGAGTCGCTATGAGTGGGACCTGACTTGACGGCACCTAACAATGATATTTGGCAGTGCTTCTCTGCTATTCATAGGGTTTTCAATGGCTAATTGTTTCTGGAGTGGGCTTCTAGGTCCTTCTCCCTAGTCTGTCTTAGCCTGGATGCTCAGCTGAAACCTGTCCACCATGGCTGGCCCTGCTAGTATCTGAAATACTGGTGGCATAGCTTTCAGTATCACAGCAACTCACAAACCCCCACAGCATGACAAACTGACAGACATATAGGGGACCCTATTAGCTAGGTGGGGCTGGGACTTAGCTCAGTTGGTAGAGCGCTGCTCTGCAGTCTCTGAGGTCCTGAGTTCAATTCCCAGCACCACAAAAACGGGAGAAGGACGTGGCAACCCACTCCCGAGACAATCCCAAAACAATCAGTCATTGAAAACCCGATAAGGGTCACTATGAGTCGGACATGACTTGACAGCACCTAACAACAACAAACAATGAGCTAGGTACTTATTTTTGTCTCCATTTCACAAGTAAGGGAAGCAAGGCTTGCAATTGCCAAGGTTACTTACCCAGGGTCACAGAGGTGCTAAGTGGTTGGTCCAGAGTTCTAGGCATACAATCTCAGGGCTGCCTCTTGACCTTCCAACGCACTGCCTGCTCCGTGCCAGGCCCAACCCTGAAAACATGTCAGCCCCTCATCTGCTCTGCTGGACCCTCCTGAGCCTTCACTGCCACCCTTCCCTGGGTTCCACAGGCCAAGTGCCCTCCTGGGCTTTCTTGACACCCAGGTTGCAGGAAGGACTAGGGGTAAGCCAAGGATATTTGTTCAGGGCTACCCAGGGGGTAACAGGCATCTTTCGATGCTCCCACAGTTAAAGGAAGTAAAACACTCCTGGAATGTCCAGGCACTCACCTCTGGACAAGACTCAAATAGTCACCAGGAAGTCATTGTGTTTGCAAGGCACGGTCCTGAGGAAAATAACTCAGTTCTGGGGGCTAGAGTCCCAGCCTGGGTGCCAGGTGTCACTATCATTGGCTTTGATAAATTGTACAAAATGTAGTGGAAATTTTCCTTTTCAAGGATCAAATATCATCCCTCAGGATCAGCCAGAAGTTGGGACTGTTTCTTTCTTTCTTTCTTTTTTTTTTAATTGGAAATTTTTAATGTCCCCCTTAATGTGATTCATTCTGACATGCTTTTCATTGTGGCATTTCCATATACGCATTTTGATGTACATTATTCATATAGGTGCCCCCTTACCCTCTTGTATGCATCCCCCCCACCCTCCCCTTCTAAGGGGACTATTTCTTCACTGATACAAACTTCAGGCCACTCTGTCTTAATGCAAAGCAAGAGCAAGACAAAATACAGCTCAACGTGTGCACTAAAAATTAGGATAAATGGTTTTGAAATAACTCAATCCTTTCAACAACCCTGGGATATATGTACTCTTATTATGACTATTTAAAAGATGAGAAAATTAAGGCACAGAAAGACTAAGTAATTTGGCCAAGGTCACACAGCTAATAAGCAGCAGAACTAGGATGCAAACCCAAGCAGTTTGCATATAACCAGGACAGGACACAGCCTCCCAGAGTGGAAGGAGCAAGCAGCTGGGTAACTTCCCATGTGAGACCTCTCTAGGCTCTTCCTTATGCCCTCAGAAATTTTCCTTAGGCTTTTTTTTTTCTTCTTCTTTTTTCTTTTTCTTTTGTTGTTTTTTGGTGGTACCTGAAAACAGGGCCTTGCACATTCTAGGCAGGTGCCCTACCAATGAGCTGCATGCTCCAGCATCTTTTCAACTTTTGATTTTGAGATAGAGCTGTGCTAAGTTCCATAGGCTGCGTCTGGACTTGAGATCCTTGTGCCTCACCCTCCTGAGTCCTTTGGATTACAGGCATGTGCCACAGGTGCCTGGCCAATCCTAGGACTTCTCCATGCCCGACCCTGGCATTTTCATTGTCAGTTTCTTCTGGGGCCCCACCTCCTGCATGGTCCAGGCGCAGGTCCTGAAAGATGGGTTTTGAAAATGCCAAAATTGGAAGCTGGGTGGAGGTGACAGTGATCATGAGTCCTTCCACAAATGACAGATCTCTGGACCCTCCCAGCCTTGTTTTTATGCTATATTTCTCTGCCCTGGTGGCTAAACACACCAGGAAGTTACACAGGGAGCCAGGTATTAGGTGGAGAACAGGAAGCAGGTAAGTAAAGCCATGTTCCTGAAGGAAGTGGAGAAAGTAGAAAACAAAAGGAACTGTGCTGTTTGATGAATATTGAATATACCATAGACTGCCAAAAGAACCAGTAGATTCATCCTAGAAGAAGTGCAACCAGAGTCCTCCTTGGAAGCAAGGAAAGCTAGACTGTCTTACATATCTTGGACATGTTGTCAGGAGGGACCAATCCCTGGGGAAGGACATCATGTTTGGAGAGTGGCGGGTCAGTGAAAAAAAGGAAAACCCTCAACTAGTTAGATTGACACAGTGCCTGCAATAATGAGTTTAAACATAAAAAAGATCGTGTGGATGGCACAGTGTCAGAGAATGCTTCCTTCTGTTGTACACAGGGCCACTATGAGTCAGACTCTACTCAACAGCACCCAACAACAACAATAAAGAAACAAAGAAATGGCACAGACTGAAGTTTTGTGAGGTTTCAGATTGCTGTTAGAAAACATTTTAGACATACCAAGGGTATAAAGAATAACATAAAACATAACAATGTATTCACTGCCTAGAGTTTTGTTTGTTTGTTTTGCAGTAATTAGGGGCTGAACCCAGGGCCTCCCACATAGTTTGCAATTGCTCTACCACTGGGCTGCATTTGCAGCCCATTTTTTACTTTTTATCTTGAGACAGAGTCTCACTAAGTGAGTTTGTCTGGAACCTGCGATCTTCCTTCCTTTGCCTCCCGAATTGCTATGATTACAAGTATGAGCCACTGCTCCTGGCTTCTTTTTTGTTTTTTTGAGACACGATCTTGCTATGTAGCCCAGGCTGGTCTAGAACTTACTATTGTAGCCCCAGATGGTGTTGAACTTGCATGGATCCTCCTGCCTCAACCTCCTGACGCTGGGATTACAGGCATGCACCACTGCACCTAGCTCCTACTGCTTGCTTTAAGAAACAAAACACGTCCAATCCAGTGGAAATCCCTTATGTAATTTTCCCATTCTTGATTTCCTCTCAGGCTTAATTATCCAGAATTAAGTTTCTGGTTTCTCTGCATTCTTTTATACTTTTACTACATGCCTGTTCATCCTCAAACGATATATAATACTGCTTTTGTGCTCTTTTAAACTTTACATATATGGAATCATATTATACTTTTTAATTGAGGCCAAATTCAAATAACATATAATTAACCACTCTGAAGTGTATGATTCGGTGACATTTAGTGCCTTAATTAAATGAAATTCTTAGGCCTTTGGACTCGGGTTGAATTACACCACTCCCTATCCTGGTTTTCCAGCTTGCAAGAGGCAGATCATGGGACTTCTCAGCCTCCATAATAGCACGAGCCAATTGTCATAATAAATCTATATTTAGGTGTATATTCTGTTATTTCTGTTTCTCTGAAAACCCTAGCTACTTAGAGAACAGTCCATATCCATAAAATAATCACCACCAATTCCCCTCTCTCCAATACTCAGCCACCACTAATCTACTATCTATCTCTGTGGATTTGACTATATCCTCCCCCCTTTTTTTGAGACAGTGTCTTCACTGTGTAGCTCAGGATGGCTTCGAATTTGTGATCTCCTGCCTTTGCTTCCTGAGTGTTGAGATGCTGAGATATTAAAGGCCTGCACCACCATACCTTGTTTTCTTACTTATATTCTTTTGCAACTTATTCTTTTGCTCAGCATTTGAGAATTGCATCTATGTGGTCACATTTGATCATAGCCTGTTTTGTCATTTTCACATAATATTCTATTTTGGGCCTCAATCAACTTATTTTTCACAGTTCTGGGGACTGAACCCAGGGCCTTGCATATGCTAGGCAGGCATTCTACTACTGAGCTACATCCCCAGCCCTCAATCAACTTTTTAAAATTATGACTTCTATTAATGAATTTATGGGATTTTAAAAAGTCATTTTCAAACCAAGTTTTATACGTATATGATAACAAAGGCAAACATCACAAATGAAAATATAGTGACACTTAGGTGTCTTTTCTCTCCTTTCCAAGAGACAATCATTTTAGCCATTTCTTATGTATCCTTTTAGTAACATGCCAGGCATATACATCTATGCCTAGACTGTGGGTTTCAAGCCCAACCTGATGGCCTGTGCTCTTTTTACACATATGTGTTTATTTGGTAAGTATTTAACAAGTGCTTGCTGCATGCCAGGCACTGTTTTAGGTGCTGGGGATTCAGCAGTGAACAAAGTATGCAGCTTATAGGCTAGTAAAGATAGATGATACCAAAACAACCAAATATATATTTCAAATGATAAATGTTATGGAGGAAAATAAGGACAGCAAAGGCATGTGGGGGGTATAAACAGGGAAGACATCTTTGATAAGGTGACATCTGAGTGGAAGGAAAATATCTAGAATAGAATGTTTCAGCAGGACTGGGGTGTAGCTCAGTGGTGGAGGGTTTGCCTTGCATCCATGAGGTCTTGAGTTCAATCACTAGCACTGAAAAAATATGTTCTAGTAGGAAGGGAGCAGCTAGTACCAGGACCTGAGTGGAAAGGTGCTCAGGATGTCCCACAATAGCCTAACATGAGTGGAAAGGTGCTCAGGATGTCCCACAATAGCCTAAATAGAGCTGCTTTCCTTTTTTTTTTTTTTTTTTCCCAGAAGCTGTCAGGTAATTGCCACCATAGGGATATGGTACAATTTATCTAACTAGTTTTAGGATTTATCTTTGTCTTTTCTTTCTTTCCTTTCTTTCTTTCTTTCTTTCTTTCTTTCTTTCTTTTCTTTTCTTTTATTTTTTTTTGTAAGATGCTAGTGAGGTACAAAGCAAAAACCAGGAAGTGGCTGGAGTGGATAAAAGGAGAAAAGAGAAAGAACAGGCCTGCTTTTCACAGTTGCAAAGCCCAGGGCAAGAGCAGACCAGACGTAGGGGCCCACACAGCATATGTGTAATTTATTAAATGTTATAAATTAAATTGACAATCTGTTAAGTAAAATATCTGCTATTCTCCTACCCTGACAAATATCCCTTCATAACAATCTGGAGGGCCAGATTTCAACTTTGAGTTTCAGACTTATCAGGGTCCTGCTCCAACTATGGCCTGCCCACTACTTTTCCTCTCTCCAACTCCATCCTGAGAAGGTCCCTAAAGTGCACAGGTCTGGACACTTCTGTCCTTGCTGCCCTTGGGCCTATGGAGTCCCAAGAAGTGTAGATTCAGGACAGAGGCCCACATGGGCCCTTCAAGAAGGCTGGGCATTTGTGCAAGAAATTCCAAGGTTCCAGGTACTCTGATTGTGGGCTAGAAGGAGGAAGGAGAGAATGGGCTCTAGGTGGTCAGAACTCCTTGACTCTATAGAATTCCTGTCTCTTAGGGAGCTCTAGCTGCGGTGGAGACAGCAGGATCACATGAGGCGCAGGACCCTGGGTGAGGACTCCTTTTGCCCAAATCTAAAGTTAGTACAGGCAAAGAGCAACCTGCCTCGGGGAATATACTGAGCCTGACAGGACAGACCCATGGCTGGAAGGACCTAGGCTGTGCAGGTAGCAGGAAGGCACAAAGCCGCAGGCCCTACCTGCAGCATGCCCACATCTGCTCTGGCCAAAGGAAAAAACCTGATACTCATAGAGGAAGAAACCTCAAGCAGATACCTGCTCGTAAAAATAAGAGCTACTGAGACCACAAGGGGACAGGGCAAACAAGGAAGCTGACACAGGTAGTGATAATAACTGGCATCTCTCCTGTTGATCAGTGAACATCATTGGAAAGGCACAAATGTTTCTGTGCAAGATGTGTAGAAATAAGAGCTAGAGATATGGCTCAGCGGTAGGGTGCATGTATGAGGCCCTGGGTTCCATTCCCAGAATCTCACACACACACAGAGAGAGAGAGAGAGAGAGAGAGAGAGAGAGAGAGAGAGAGACAGACAGACAGACAGACAGACAGACAGACAGACAGACATAGAACTGTGACTGTAGTTTCCAGGCCCAGCTTGATGGCTAATGAGCATTGAGAGGTTGAGCAAGTCACTTTGCATCTCCGTGTCTCAGTTTCCCCATCTACCAAACAGGGATGTGCTTGCACCATCTCTCTTGGAGTTACGACACCGAGTCCCATGAGCCCTATGCTGTCCATTCATTCACTCACAGAACATCCGGTCTGGGCCAGGAACTGGCTGGTGTAGTGTGACAGATCGTTCCAGGTTGGAGGTGACCATTGGCATCTTAGAGAAGAGCAGCTGCAATAATCTGGGAGACCCTGGCCCACAGTCATAGCAGTGAAATCACCCACCCAGCTGAGGGTTGGGCTTGTAATGGTGGAGGGTCTCTTAGCATACCCTTGTGGCAAGAAGGGGAGGGCCATGAGGTGAGGCCCCCAAAGACTCCTTCTTCCCCATGCCTCCAGCCACTATATAAAAGGGAAACAATTGGCTTGGGGCAAGACCTGTCCACTGTGGTGCAGCCTCCCTGGGACTGTGTGGTGGGACTCCTCACAGGATGGCCCCTTCCTGCTGGTGGAGCCTTGTGTAAACGCTGTCCATTGGTCTCTGTGTACCACCCACACCCCTCTAAACAGTCCCAATAGACTCATGGTTCACTAAGATTCAATGCACGGGATCCTTCCTTTGGTCTGTCTGCCCCCTCTGGGTTTCTGGGGGTGAATTTCCTTTACCAAGGAAAATAGGTAACACAACAGCTGGGCTGTGAGAACGGTAATAAACATGTCACACTCTCTGACTTCCAGGAATGTGGCCTAACAGAAGAGAGACACAGACACACTGCTGCTCTCTGAAAGCTGCTCCTTCCTCCTGTTTCACTTCTTCATGGTCAGAAGTATCTTCCAGATGAATACGTGGAAGTTAAGATAAAATTTTGTTTGTTTTGAATTGGGGTCTCCCCATGTTGCTCAGGGCTGGGATTTAGCTCAGTTGGTAGAGCACTGTGCTACAGTCTCTGAGGTCCTGAGTTCGGTTCCCAGCACCACAAAAATGGGAGGAGGACCTGGCAATCCACTCCCAAGGCAATCCTGAAACAGTCAGCCATTGAAAACCCTATGAGGGTCGCTGTGAGTCAGATACTGACTCGATGGCACCTAACAACAACAACATGTTGCTCAGGCTGGTGTTAAGTTTTAAGTGTGTAGACTCAAGCAATTCTCCCTCCTCTGCCTCTTGAATAGCTGGGACTACATGTGCTCTACATGCCCAACTGAAAATAAATAAATAAATAAACAAGAGAACAAAGCATTTTATTTTCATGCTAAATTATAGTTTTCAAGCCAGGCAAGGTGGTGCACACCTGTAATCCCAGTACTCAGGAGGCTGAGGGAGGAGGATCACGAGTGTGAGGCCAGACTGGGCTACATGGAGAGACTCTATCTTAAATAAATAGTAAAAAAAATAATAAAATTGTAGTTCTCAAGGTCAAATCATGACTGTGATATACAATTTTATTCAATCCTTTTATTAATGATAAAATAAGAAGTTAAAACTGGTTCAAAGAAGGCCAGCTGTGGTGGCCCGTGCCTTAATCCCAGCTACTCGAGAGGCAGAGGCAGGAGGATTGCAAGTTTGCGGTCAGAGGCAGCCTACGTAATTTAGCAAGCCTCTGTGTCAAAAAGTTAAAAAATAGGTTGAGGGTACAGCCCAGTGGTAGAGCACTTGCAAAGTAAGTGCAGGGCCCTCCATTCAATCCCCAAGTACTGCAAAAACAAACAAACAAAACCAAACAAACCCAACTAACCAACCAACCAAACAAACAAACAAAAAACTTGGTTCAAAGAACAATTTTAATGCTGGATGTGGTGGTATATACCTATCAACCCAACACTTGGTAGGCTGAGGCACTAGGAACTCAAGTTTAAGGCCAGCCTGGGCTACTCAGGATATATACAAATCCTCCACACACACTCACACACACACACACACACACACACACGTGCACGGTACATAAATGCTAATGAATGCAAAGGGCTGAAGCTTAGCTCTGTTGGTAGAGTGTTGCTCTGCACTCTGTGAGGCCCCAGGTTCAACCACCAGCATCGGAAAAATGGGAGAAGGACCTGGCAACCCAGTCTGGAAACAATCTCAAAATAATCAGCCATTGAAAATCCTACAGATAGCAGAGAAACATTGATACAGTGCTGGGCGTGGCACAGTGTGGGAAAGTGCTTCATTCTGTTGTACATAGGGTTGCTATAAATCAGATCTGATTTGACGGCACCTAACAACAACAACAACAACAACAACAACAAACATTTAAGACAGCCTTCCGTGTAGGGATTTTTATGATTTTTCATAAAATGTACTCCTTCACTGGACTTTTCTCTTTCCTAGACCTCTGGCTGGCTCTACACAACCTCAATGCAACCTTCACTAAAATTGGAAGAGACACAGCCAAGCTGTCCCCAGTCAGCCAAGCATTCAAGCAAGAAGGACCAGCTGGGAGGGAAGACAGGCAGGAGGGGAGCCAGCCTCCCGAGTGCCTGTCTGTGAGCACTAGAGTGAGCACAGAAGGGTGCCAGCAAGCAAACCCCAGCCATGGCAACCAGCAGCTGATCTGTTGCACAAAGGACTTCTGTCACTCATATTTCAGTTAGCTCCTAAGGACAAGTAGACAGGCAAGAGGCAGACACTGAGCCCTCACTGCTTGCAGAACTGTACTGGACACATTTGGGACCTTGCTTGTGGATAGAAGAACTGAGGACATACATTAGCAGAAGGGCCCTTGACATGTGCAATCTACTGACTACTGACTACTGACTACTGACATGGTCAATCTACTGACTGCCATTGACTGAGTACTGAGTTTGTAGGTTGGACACAATCCCCATCAAAATCTTAACAGGCTATTTTGAAAACAATGGACAAGAAGATTTGAAAATGTGTATGGAAGAGCAAAGGCTCAAGAACAGTCAAAATAATATTCAAGAACAACCCAGTTGGAAAAGTGAACTATATGGTATCAAGACTTACTATAAGGTGCAGGGTGCGGTGGGTGTCTCATGCCTGTAATCCCAGCAACTCGGGAGGTGGACGCAGGAGGATTGCAAGTTCAAGACTAGAGGGAGCCTGGGTCATTTACCAAGACCCTGTCTCAAAATAAAAAGTTAAAAAAAAAATGGACTGGGGGTGCAACTCAGTGGTACAGCACTTGCAAAGCATGCAAGTGGGAGGCCCTGGATTCAACCCCCCAGTACCACAAAAAATAAAATAAATAAATAAAAAGATTTACTATCAAGCTAAATAATCAAGCCAGTGTGGTATTGGTGTAAGGACAGAGAAAGAGAATGATGGAATAAAATAGCCCAGAAATAGATTCACATATATAGTTAACTGATTTTCTGTAAAAGTGCTGAATCAACCTGCGTGTGGTGGTATGTGCCTGTAATTCCAGCACTCTCAGGAGGCAGAGGCAGGAGGATCATGAATTTCAGGCCAGACTACCAGACTGGGCTACATAGTAAGATCCTGATCCTGTCTCAAAAAAAAAAAAAAAAAAAAAAAAAAAAAAAAAAAAAAAAAAAAAAAAAAAAAAAAAAAAAAAAAAAAAAAAAAAAAAAAAAAAAAAAAAAAAAAAAAAAAAAAAAAAAAAAAAAAAAAAAAAAAAAAAAAAAAAAAAAAAAAAAAAAAAAAAAAAAAAAAAAAAAGGAAAAAAGAAAAGAAAAGAAAAACAAAGAAGAAGAAAAGAAAGGAAGAAAGAATGAAAGACAAGAAAAAAAAGACAAACTACAAATCTAGAGGAAAAAAGTTTCATAGCCATATATATGACAAAGGACTTGGATCTAAGTTATGTGAAGAGCTCTACAAATCAACAATAAAAATATAAACAACCTAGGGTGGGGTTGGTCAGATCTCGGAAGCTAAGCAGGGTCGGGCCTGGTTAGTACCTGGATGGGAGACCGCCTGGGAACACCAGAAGCTGTAGGCTTGGGATAAGGACCTGGCAATCCCCTCCCAAAAATCAATCTGCCATTGAAAACCCTATGAAAAGCAGGGAAGCACTGACAATAGTGTTTCCCCTGTTGTACAGAGGGTCGCTATGAGTCAGATACCGACTTGATGGCACCTAACAACAACAACAACAGGGTGGGGATGTAGCTCAGTGGTAGAGCACTTGCCTAGCATGTGTGAGGCCATGGATTTGATCTCTAACACCATAGAAAAACAAAAATAAAAACAAATCATCCACAGGCAGATACAACTTCTTATCCATTAGAATGGCTAAAAATCAAAGAGGGACTAGTTATTCATTATTGTAAAACATATCACTCCCAAACTTAGTAATTTAATTAAAATCTTGTATTTATCTCTTGGAGTCTCTTTAGATCAGGAATTCAGGAAAGAGTGGCTGTCAGGGTCTAGCCTGGGGGGGTCTTTCTCACAGTTGTCAGACGTGTCTGGATGTGGCAAGACTGGGCTGCAGCAGTGGGGCACCTCTCTCCCCCTGCTGATTTGGGTTTCCTCACAGCATACCAGCCTCAGGATGCTCAGACTGCTTCCCTGGAGCTCAGGAGTCCTGAAGCAAGTCATCAATAGATGCTGCATCACCATTTATGACCTAGTGTACTAAGTCACACAGTGTCACTTCTGTCACGTGCTGTTCGTTACAAGTGAGTCAGTAAACGCACTCAGATTGAAGGGGAGTGGAATTAAACTCTGTCTCTTGCTATGGAAATGGCAAGATTGAAGAAGAGCTTGTGGGGTGAGATATTATTGTAGCCATATTTGGAAAATAGTGTCTCTGATGAATAAATCTGTAAAAGTAGGAGACAGATGATATGAGGTCTTGTGAACCACACTCACTAATGAATTTAGCTTAGTTTTTTCTTTCTGTTGTTTGTTCTTTTCATTTTCTTTCTTTCTTTTTT
>VMDO01036848.1:0-14807 GCA_007922755.1 Pedetes capensis
TGCAATGAAAAGGTCATTGGTCTGACAAAATTCTATCATGCGATCTCCAGCTTCGTTTCTGTCACCAAGACCATATTTTCCAACTACTGGGCCTTCTTCTTTGTTTCCAACCTTTGCATTCCAATCACCAGTGATTATCAGTATGTCTTGATTGCATGTTTGATCTATTTCAGATTGCAGAAGCTGATAAAAGTCTTCCCTTTCTTCCTTTGTGGCCTTAGTGGTGGGTGCATAAATTTGAATAACAGTCATATTAACTGGCCTTCCTTGTGGGCATATGGATGTTATTCTATCACTGACAACATTGTATTTCAGGACAGATCTTGAAATGTCTTTTTTGATGATGAATGCAACCCCATTTCTCTTTAGTTTATCATTCCCAGCATAGTAGACCATATGATTGTCTGACTCAAAATGGCTTATGCCGGTCCATTTTAGTTCATTGATGCCTAGAATGTCAATGTTTATGTGCTCCATTTCTCTTTTAACAATTTCTAATTTTCCTAGATTCATACTACATACATTCCATGTTCCAATTATTAATGGATGTTTACAATTGTTTCTCCTCATTTTGAGTTGTGCCACATCAGCAAGTTGAGCACCCTGGGGTTTTACTCCATTTCTGTCATCACGGCAGACTCTATTTGGAGGAGGCAACTCTTCCCCAGTAGTCTTTTGAGTGCCTTCCAACCTGGGGGCCTCATTTTCCGGCACTATATCTGACAGTGTTTCTTTGCTATCCATAGGGTTTTCAATGGCTGGTTGTTTCGGGAGTGGCTCACCAGGTCCTGCTCCCTAGTCTGTCTTAGTCTGGAAGCTCAGCTGAAAACCTGTCCACCATGGGTAACCTTGCTCACGTCTGAGGTTACAGTGGCAGAGCTCTCGGCCTCGTCGCAACACGCAAGCCCCCACGGCAAACTGACAGACGTGTGGGGGCTCTGATGGTAAAATAATTAATACAAGGACGCATATATAGCATAAGAAAAAGAGAAGGAGAATAGAAAGAGGGAAGAGAGTAAAACAAGAAAGGAAGAAAATAAAAATTAAAATTAAAAAAAACTCACGCATACACGCTCCCACCCACGTATAAAATCGCTTATAGTCAAGTGCGGTGGTATACACCTGCCTTCCCAGCAGCTTGGGGGCGGAGGCAGGAGGATCGCAAGCCCAAGATCACAGGCAGCCTGCGCAATGCAGCAAGACCCTGTGTCAAAAAGTAAAAAAAAAAAATATATGGTCTGTGGGCCGCAGCACAGCGGTCCAGCACCTACAAAGCGAATGGGCCCAAGACTCTGGTTTCAAACCCCCATATAAAACAACAAAAACAAACAACAACAAAAACAAAACAAAACAAAACAAAACAAAAACCCCAAGAAACAAAAAAACAAAATCAAAACAAAGACAAAAACAAAACCATGCATACACGCTCGCACACACATATAAACACTTCTAGTCAGGTGCGGTGGTGCACGCCTGCAATCCCAGCGGCTTGGGGGGCAGAGGCAGGAGGATCACAAGCCCGAGATCAGAGGCAGTTTGTGCAACCCAGCAAGCCCCTGTCTCAAAAAGTAAAAAATATGGGTGGGGGCACAGCGTGGCGGCCCAGCACCTACAAAGCAGGCAGGCGCAAGACCCTGGATTTAAATCCTCATATAAAAAAAAAAAAACCCTCATATGTTCTTGTAGGTGCACTGTGGGCACCCAGTTCCACCGGGTGAGGTTGATACTGCAGGAAGCAGTGCTCCCTCCAGAACGCAGGATGGCAGTGTTTTCACACAATCTGCAGGAGCAGCCTGTCTTAGTCTATAGAGATTTTGCCGATTATGTAGAAAATGGCAGATTGCCCCACAATGACCAAAGAGATGGTTCCAGGAAATATTCTGTGTCTATTGTATTGTTTGAGAAGCAGTGGAGCCTGTGGGGTCCTCCCTGGGGTTCTCCCTGTCCCACGTAGTTCGGGCGCCTATTCCCCAAATCAAAAATTTCTGGCCCAAAGCCTATAGCATGGAGGGAATACAGCTGCTATCGTGGATTTGTTTTTATTTTTTTTGTTTTGTTTTCTTTTGTTTTGTTTTTTTTCAGGGCTTTCCGCCCACTTGGGAGACCACTTGGGGGACAAAATCCTTTTGGGGGCGGGATGATATTCAACCCCCCTGGAGAGAGTCTGTAGTAGGTCTGCCATGCACGGCGATTGCGCTCGAAACTGTTCTTATTGTGTCTAATTCTCCCACAAGACTCTGCCAGAAAGGAGCATTCTGTCCGCGTGGCGATCAGCCTCCTCCGCAGGCCTCACCTTTCTCCACAGTGCAGTGTGATGACTTAGGATCCCCTCTGGTGTGTCTGGGGTCCAGACATATGTGTGCCCATATGTCTGTGGAGATTGCATCTGCATGACTGTCCCACCAAACAGGAGGGAGGGAGCGGCGTTTCAGCTCTGGATGCATACCACTGGCACTGGTTTCCCAGTGCCCTCCGTGATTACTCCCCGTACCCTCGAGTATCTAGTCTCGTGACTCTTATCCCTATTTTTTCACGTGAGGGACCTAAAACAGCCCAGCATCTCAGGCTGTGGGACGTATGTCGCTAAAGATGGCGATTCCGTGACTCATCGAAAACTTGCATTTGTGTCCCACAGGCAGGGTGACAGCGTGGTGTCAAGGTTGCATTCCGTGTTGGGTCCGGCTCCCATGGGTGTGTGGGCGAAGTCCTCTCCAAGTCTCCGGGATTCTATCCCACCATCTGCGTGAAGGCGAAATGGCGGAATGGCGGTCCTGCTACTGACCACTGTGTAGCTCCTCCAAAGCCAAATGCTCGATTTCAGTGTCCATCCAGTTTCATCCTCTGTCTCCCAATCTAAACTATCACTGTTTCTATCTATTCAATGTGAGCTCTAAACCCCTAATCGAGGCTTCCCTTTACTCTGGGACAGAAGGCGCATGTTATCTGTCAGCCATCTTTCCTACAGCCACACCCACATAGGACCCCAAGTTAGGATCTTCAAGGAGAGAGGCCCCAGAGAGACACCAAGTTGCAGATCGATGCAATAAACATGAGGCTTTATTTCCGGCGCCAGGGTCAACCCTCCATAGAGTCTCCCTAGCAAGGGAAGGAAGGCAACCCCAAAGGAGAGGGGCTTGGGGTTTTTATACAGTTTAAGGGGTGGCGGGAGGGCACAAGGAAACTTGTTTTGGATTGATTGGTGGGAGGTTGGCGAGGTTGGGGGGTTGTCGGGGCGGGTACTCATTGGGCAAGTTTGGAGGAATTCAAAAAATACTTTCAGGGCAGGATTCTGGATAGATTCAACCGGCCAGGTTGGATGACCTATGGCCAGTACATTCTTGTAGTTTATCTCGGAATTCCCCACCCAGTTCCTCTTAAAAGAACACCCCCCCCCAGGTCAGGAAATTGAAACTTGAGCCAACTTAATTATGCAGAAACTTTTAAGCAAGCATTACAGAAACTTTAAACAAGCATTGTAATACTTCAAGTAAACATTTTGAATGGTTAGTGAGCTCCGAGCATTCATAGGGAGGGGGAGGAGGAAGTGGTAGCGTTCTTCAGCCTCTGGTCTCCAATTTGAGATCTTCCTACCTCCACCCCCCAAGTCCCTGGGATTAAAAGCGTGCACCACCAGGCCCAGATCCAAATTCTTTTATGTGCTGAATACTAGACCCAGGTTTTCCTACCAGTTTCTGGACCCACTCTCTGGGCCTGCACTCCCCACATCTCCCTGAATACATATGGCACTATGACCTGAGTTACAAAGGTAATATTTCTCACATTTCCCTGAGTCAAGGTCCCACAGAACTCACAAAAGCCTATTCCTACTGGCTCCTGAAATCATCTTCAATTCTCAGGAAATCTTTCCTTTCATTACTCCTACACTACGACACAGGCTGGGATTTATCTCAAGTGGTAAAGTGAAGGTATGCAGTCCCAGGTTTGATTCCCAGTAGCACAAAAATGGGAGAAGGACATGGCAATCCACTCCCAAGTCAATCCCGAAACAATCAGACATTGAAAACCCTAAGAGGATTGCTATGAGTTAGACATTACTTGATGGCACCTAACAATAACAAACACTATGACCCTGGCTCTCCAGGAGAAATAGACTTCCTCCTTAGTAATTGTGGGACTCTGGCCAGCCCCATGGGAGTGAAAGGTCACACTTTCCATCTTATCTGGATCCCGCTTCCTGGCTAAAATTCCCTAGCTTTTTAAAAAGAGCTGCTTCACTGAACTCTGCCTTGTGCCTAACTTCTCAGATGCTACAATCTAAAACCACTGCAGCTCTTCTCATTCCCCCCCCTCAGCCTTTTCTTTGTGGTGGCCCACATGGCAGCCCCAGGTTCTAACTCTTGTGGTCACTGCAAGGAGGAGGGTGCCCCACAACCTTCACAGCAGGCTTGGTGGCCCTTTCTGCAGGCCTCTGCCACTACATGGTGGCACACAGTGTTGGGTGAGAGAACCCCAAACACTTGCCCTGTCCTAGATTAAGCTCCTACCCAGGCCACGGGGCAAGGGCACACACCAGGTTGGGCCCTAGGAGCCAGCACCAAGAGGCTCTGCAGTGCTGCAATGCTAGAATATATGCCGCTGAAGGACCCAGCTTAGCCATAGAAAAGCCATTTTATAGATCAGGCTAAGAAAATTTTTCCACTGCCTCAGAGAGACCCCACCCTTCCCAACTTGGGAGGTCCCGAGCTATCTTAAGCTGCCGCTTCCTGTTACCATCAGCCCACATCTGCTGACACCAACGCGTCGCAGAATGCCGAAACCTTCCCCCTTCTCGCGTGCGCCTTGCTATTTGACTTAACCAATCAGTTTAAAAGTCAACCAATGTGACCAATCAAAGTTGTACCAGTCAGCTAACCCGCCGTTTTGCTTCTGTAAGGGTATAAAAAGCCCTCGCTTCTGCATTTCGGGGTCTCTCTCGCTCTCTCATTCGATGGAGCTGAGTAGACCCTGACGCGTCGGACAATAAAATCCTTTGCACTTGCAGCGGCTCAGGTCTCCATCTCTCATTGGGAACACTTTGGATAGACACGGTGTCCCTCCGGGAAGCCGAGTCTTACACCGCATCAGCAGCCTGCAGTGTTGTGCCCAGTGGCTCCAACCCAGAAAGAAAGACTCCAAGACACAAATGGATCTGGAGCAGAAAGAGCTTTAATTCACACTGGCCAGTGGCTGCTCCTGTCTCAAGAGTAGACTTGGAGTGGACAGCAGGTCAGGTCTATGCAGTTCAGGTTTTATAAGGCATTTAAAGGGATGGGGGAGTACAATGTAAGTTTCCATTTTCCATAGCTCAGCCTTTTACAGAAATTCCCCAAATTTGACCTTTTACAAGGTTGTAACACCACCTTTTTCTTAGTCCAGCCCTTTGGCAAGCACAGTCATCTTGTGACACAGTTGCCCTTGTCAGCTTTTGTTGATGGCTGGTTTTCAAGGAAACAGTGATTTTAAAGTAACCTTAGGTCTGCTCTCACAGCAGAATGCCATAATGTCACCCTCCACCCATGTCCAATGCAAACGTGGCCACCACCATGCCTGAGACAAGCCGAGTAGATGATGAACCTTCCCATGTGCAGTCCCAATACTCCTCCATGCCAGCTTTGGCCTTTTGTTTTACACCTTCTCTGTCTGACCTCATCCTTAACCTCCATACTCTTTGCTTTGGGGAGGACGAGTTTCCTTTTCTCTATGCATTTCTTTCGGGTGCCCTCCTCATGAGTATAGCATGTGTAACCCCTTTTCTGTGTCCCTGTTTGTATGCTTATAGCCAACACCCATGAGACCAGATGTCAATAGCAATTACCAGTTTAACTTCCTCTCTCCTCCTCCTTGTAGCATGGTCTACATCTAAATCTTGGGAAACTAAGACGTGGGCTCTCAGGCTGTACAGGCTAGACCACACCTCTTTCTGCTATGCTGCTGTGTTATCACCTTTATGTGTTATCTGCCTTTATGGTATCACCTGCCACAACAACTTTTCCTCCCCTTCCCTGCCTTTGAAGCACCTGAAGGCCACCTGGACCCCTCCCTATGCATTCCTCTGCTGCCTGACGCAGCTTCCATAGCTGCTTCCACTCAGCTACAGGCGGACTTCTCCCTGCTTCCACAGAATACAGCCTTACCTCACGAACATGGCCCATGTCACGCCTCTCCCCCAGGCCACAGAATCCACATGGGGATCTCAATCATGGGGGCCTTCATGGGAAGTGCCAACTTGTAACAGAATCTCTTCCTGTCTCTCTGTAGAATATGAAGCAACTCCTATAGCCTCTGTTACTGCCCTATCTCTCTAGGGACAGGGACACTTTTCATCCATGGAGCAACCAAGATCTCAGATATTTTTCCATTCTTGTGTTTACATAGACCAGAAGAAAGATATTTAGCCTCCAAATTCCTTTTTTGGGTAATCTCAACCCTCCAATAGCAAATAGAAATTACAAAAACAAACTTTCATTTGTAAGGACAACTCTCTCACTGCTGATTAACTTTTAAAATAGGAGAAGATGTCATCTTAAGTTTCCAAAATGAGCCACACCTCTTTAACTTTTATATTCATTGGGTGGGTACTTACAAGCCCATCATGAATTCCTTTGTCTTTGAAATTAATTTTCTACCTTGTCTCTACTGAGTATGTGCCTTTTCAATACTAATTTAGGTTTTAGGATTGCTTAGTGCTATGGAGGAAATAAATCAATAGTACAAACCTTTGGTTCTTTTATTTTTATGTATGAAAGTATTGCCTTCATGTGCTCTTGTTTGGTACCAGCTGGGCTTAATCATCGAAAACTAATTGTTATTCTTTTTCTCATCTCCAATTAGTTCATGCTTCTGATGGTTTAAGGTAATTGTTTTGTGTCATTTTGTCTGTCAAGTCTGGCTATCAGCCTATGTCTTAGGCATCAGCAGGCAACAAGGAGGAAAGGGGGACTCAAAATGGCTCCTGCCATTCTGCCATGATGAAGAAGCCACATGGGTCTCTGACGACACTGGAAGGACATTTTCAAATGGATTCAACACCCTACCCAAGTATCCAAGCCATTTACAAAACAAAGACCATAGGCCCAGGTCACAGTACACACCCAGAGCTCAGTGCCCTGGGATGAAGTCACACTGGGTATGCCCTAGTTTTACTGAAAAGGGAACATGTACCCACTCTCTCTTCCTCCACAAGTGCTCTCTCTTCCTTCCTCTCCACTCCTTGTTCTTCTCTCTTCAATGACCACATGCATGCCTCTTGTAAGACTCGGCTTCCCGGAGGGACACCGTGTCTATCCAAAGTGTTCCCAATGAGAGACGGAGACCTGAGCCGCTGCAAGTGCAAAGGATTTTATTGTCCGACGCATCGGGGTCTACTCAGCTCCACCGAATGAGAGAGGGAGAGAGAGACCCCGAAATGCAGAAGCGAGGGCTTTTTATACCCTTACAGAAGCAAAATGGCAGGTTAGCTGACTGGTACAACTTTGATTGGTCACATTGGTTGACTTTTAAACTGATTGGTTAAGTCAAATAGCAAGGCGCACGCGAGAAGGGGGAAGGTTTCGGCATTCTGAGACGTGTTGGTGTCAGCAGATGTGGGCTGATGGTAACAGGAAGCGGCAGCTTAAGATAGCTCGGGACCTCCCAAGTTGGGAAGGGTGGGGTCTCTCTGAGGCAGTGGAAAAATTTTCTTAGCCTGATCTATAAAATGGCTTTTCTATGGCTAAGCTGGGTCCTTCACTCTCTTCCTCATGGGCCCGTCATCTTCTCTGTCTATCCAAGGTACATTTCCCCCTAAAAGCCCACTGAACATTCCTGTTCTCTGAATTCCTTACCTTCCCTTGGGGAAGACAGACATCCTTATGCCAACTCACCCAGGGAACACAGGTTTCTCTGAGTTCCTTTGCAGATTTACCTAAGCTTCTTTAGGTGCACCAGTTTTCCCTATACTTATTCCTTAAATGTGTATTATCTTTAATATACTTATTGTATGGTATAATTTCTGTATCAGGTATAAATTCTTTTATATGCCAAATCCAAGGATTGAGGTTTTGCTTCTAGTTTCTGGATCCACCCTCTGGACCCACCTGCTCACCCTCCCCACATCTCCCTGATAACACAATTGTCTATGGAACTTTATTTTATTGTCTGGGGACTGACATTGTGTGTATAGGAGGGTCCTTTACTTTCACCTATGACTAACCACAGTTCAATATTTCATTAAATTTAAATGAGTAGTTATCAGACACTGGCTGCATAAATCATATCCCAGATTAAAACTAGTTTATAGGAAAAGCTGACAGTCTTTCCTCTTCTTTCTTTCCATGCTGGTGATGGAACCCAAGGCCAGCAAACCACACCCACTGCCCCAAGCTGACAGTTTCTACACATTGGAGATGCCCTCATAGTTCACCAGCATAGCAGAGCTACTAACACTACATAAATATCTGGGCAAAAAGAGTACATCCCCTCTCCTTTCTAAAAACCAACCCTATGATTTCAGTATTGACAGCAGGGTTGTATTTAGGTTATCAGTAAATCACTTCCATGCATACCCAGCTGTGTGTAGTTTACATCTCATAGCTCTAAGAAAGCAGATAGAAAAGAGTCAGACTTGAAAACAAGTTATACTTCCTACATCCTTATTGACTATTAATACCACTTATTTATTTTTGGAGGTGCTGGGGATAATGAATACAGGCCTTGTGCATATTAATTACAAGTTCTCGCACTGACATAGGCACCCAGCAGGCATTATTTCTTATATTCTATCCCTGTCTCCCAGGTCTTACCAGTTGTAACTATTAGAATCATACTTATGGTACTTATAGTAATTATTAAGTACTTGTATATATGTCTTACTTGAATCTGCATGCACACAGGAGCACACACACATACAGAGGGAGCAAGCATGGATTTATGCCAAGGTCTGTAGTTTACACTCAGGCTATCACAAACTATCAAGCGGAATTTCCATCCCATCATTCCCAACGTCATTCTTGGCCAACCTCACATGTGTCAACCTCTGGCTTACCAAAGTGGAAGAAAGTTCCTTACGATAGGCCTCCATAAAGAGACAGTTCACAACCTCCACAAGAATCATATAGATGGTGAGAAAGTGAGAACATATGACCTTCTTGGGTGTCTCCAAATAACAGAGCCCTCAAGCCCTTGTTCATTCCCTACCCTCTTTCCATCATGCAGTGTGGTCACACAAAGGAAGCACCATGAGGAAAGCAAGATGCATCAACAATATCCAAGACATAAACTGGCAAACACGTGTATCTGTATCCATGGGCAGTTGTGGATGGGTTGCCCAACAGGTCTGCTGCCACCATTTCTCTTCTTTTGTGGCCCCAGACCTAAAGCAGATGCATTGTAGGAAGAGAGGAGAGACAACTTCCTCTGCAGGAAGTACTTTGGGTGCCTCAAAGTCACATATAGCACCTTGACACCCTCAACCAGAAGCTCTTGTGAGGTCCAGGCATGGCAAGGACTGCTTGCCTTAGAAGGCCAGGAAGATGTGAGCCCATTGCTGAGTGGTAGCAGAAAGACACCAGCCTGTAGGAGGAATGGGAACAAGTCATTGCTGAGAATCCAAACACAGTAGAGTTATCTCTGGATTAAAATCCCCATCATCATGGCCTTAATTCTCTGGAGCAGTGGTTATCAATATGTAGTCCCTGGCCCAGCAACATCAGCACCACATGGGAAGCAACTAGAAATTCAAATCCACCATCACTCTGAAACTGACTTTGGGTACAGGGTCCAGAAATCTATGTTTGAAAGGCTCTGACTTCACTGGGAAGATGTGCTAAAACAAATTTCTTGGCCATTCAGAAGGCCTGAGGTGGGATCCATGTATAAGCATTTTAACAAGTTCCCAGGTGATGGGGTGGCTGAAGGCCTGGCAACTACAAGATTAGAACTGTTTCTCCAGAAATTCAGTCAGGCACCCTACCAAATGTGGTACCCACATACTTTCCCTGGAAACCTTTATTGTGGGTAAAAGAAACTTCATTGGAGCAGAAACATCTTTACGTTTCTGGATTCAGATTTTTTCAAATGCTGTGATCTCCATTAAATAAGTATACAAACATGGTCTATTTACTTAGCTTCATCAGGCCTCATTCTCTCCATCTTTAAGTCAGAAATATGTATACAACTATATTGAATGCTTAACATTGATAATCTACCTGAAATGTTAAGTGGAATACCTTCCACACCACCTCCAACACAGCCCTAAATGTCATCAAATGTTGAGAAATCTATTATACATAAAGCCCAATTGTTGTCAGAGTAAGATCAAAACTGCCTCCAGGATCCTGTTGTTCTTTTCCTTACAGTGAACTTCCAAGTGGTATTCCATATTGCATTAAAATTACTTTATCTAATTCTCTCCCTTGACATATTTTAAGGCATTATCATCTCAACTCCTTGCATTTTGGGCATCTGGAGGAGTCTGGGATAGGAATTTAAATATTCCTCAATATTAAAAATGCGAGAACCTTGGTCATGCCTCTAGGGCTTTTAATACAGTGATTAAGTCCTATTTATACCACTTTCTGGAAATCATTCACAAAGAATCTGCACTGCTGATCTACTGAGAACCCTCTGCCTAATGTTCAGAAATGCCACATTTTTGTTTGACCCTAACTTGGAACACAGCTCTATCCAGAAAGGAAGGCAGGTGATCACTCAGACCTATGGAAAGAGGACAGAGTTAATGATCAAACACTGCTGAGGAGAAAGCCAACATTGGTCTGTCCTGGCTGAGGTATTTTGGGGAGTTCTGGACATGCAACTATAAGAAATATGACTCTAAAATTTGGATGATATTTTTACTACCACTGTCCAACACCTCATCCTCTAAGATATGGCACTAAAGAAAGAAGTTGTATTTGTTATGACAACTCAATGGAGGACAGGAATGCATAGAAATTCTAATAACATTACTTGTTAAAGATTGAGAGCTAGCTGGGTACAGTGGCTCATGCCTGTAATCCTAGCAGCTCAGAAGGAAAAGGCAAGAGGATCATAAGTTCAAGGCCAGAGGCAGCCTGTTATACTTACTGAGACCTTGTCTCAAGATAAAAAATATAAAGAGGTCTGGGGGAACAACTCAGTAGTAGAACACTTGCAAAGTATGCACAGGGCCCTGGGTTCAGTCCCCCGGCTCCATGAAAAAAAAAAAAAAAGCATTGAGGTCAACATACATCCCAATAAGGGATATTTGAATACCTGATTCATACCCATATAAATAGTATTTGGCTTTTTCTCAAGCTAATTTACAATGTTATTCATTGCTCTAAATCTGTGTCTCTGAAAACTTCCAAACTTCTGGGCATTGTAGTATCATAGTACACACCTGTAATCCCAGAACTGAGGAGGTTGAGGCAGGAGGATTAGGAGTGTAACACCAGCCCTGGCTACATAGTGCTTTCTAGGCACACCTGGGTACATAGTGACACCCTGTCAAAAAAAATAAATTAAAACTTAAAAACAACAAAATATTCTGACTGTGGCAGTACACCTCTGTAATCCTAGCACTTGGGAAGCAGAGTCAGGATGATCTCTGCCAGTTTGATGCCACCCTGGTCTACATAGAGAGTTCTAGGACAGCCTGGCCTACATAGTGAGACTCTATCTCCAAAACAAAGAAAAACAAAACCTTGAGAAAACATCAATTTTAAGCACTTACGTATTCATATACTCAGATTTTATAAAGAACACTCACTTTGTTCTGGTGGTTACCTCTGGCAGGATTTTTGTGTGTGACAGTTTCTTCATACTTTAAATCTTGCTTTAATATGTGTGGTATCTTTGTAATCACAAAAAAGTACTTTGATTTTCAAGAACATGATGAGAACACCTGATACATGACATGCCAAAATGTTAACAGATTTATTAACTAAGGAGGACTGTGGACTTAGGGAGAGGTCAAACATAAGAAGGTTTTATTGTAGTGGTGGTTGAGATAGGATTTCGACCTCATAGGTCAGGCTAGCCTCACACTGATAATCCTCTTGCCTGAGCCTCCCAAGTGCTGGGATTCCATGTGTGAGCCACCTCACCTGGCTTATCTAAAGCTTTTCATGGAACAAAATGTAAAGTGTCCAAGGAATAAAAGTAACCCGGTAAACTAATATAATAACCAGATAAATGTAACTGAAAGTGTCAACTAGTCTTTAAGTTTTTTTCTACCAAGTACTTAGCACAGCTTCAGAGTTAAAAATGCTACTCTAAAGGAGGTACCATGGCCACTGGGAAATGATGAAATGAAGGCCCAAAAGGTGTCCAACTTGCCTCACATCACTCATCTAGAAACAGATAGAACTCAAAGTCAGACGACCTGATTTCAACATCTAAGCACACTTCTTACCACCCTCTCCCTCTCTGCTGGTAATTAAGCTAAGCTGATTTCACATCAAGGTAGTCTGTTCCCAGAGCCTGCCACTTCCTATGAACCAAATGATCAACACATTATTTTCAACTTCTGTCTAATACTACCTACTCTTTTACTATTGATCACTCAGTCCACCTCCTGAAGCCTGGCCTTCCTATCTGCAGAGGGGCAAAAAGTTTGTACAAGATCATTCTGTTGATCTGTTTTCTATTGCTATCACTTACCAAGATTAATGAGAAACAAAAAAGAAAGACTATTTTGACTTGGACTCTTGAATGAGAGAGAGAAAAAGTAGTGCAATTTTTCATTCAAAATATCTGTTTAAAAAAACCCTTCTGCAGAGGAAAGATTTAGGTAAACTATGTGTTTTTTCTATGGTGCTGGGGATTGAACCTAGGGCTTTGTGAATGCTAGCCAAGTGCTCTACCACTGAGCTATATCCTTAGCCTAAGGGGAACTATTATATAGGCACATCCAAATGTTTGGATGAGAGAAGAAAAAAATGTCAAGATGTGAGGAGATAAGGTCTATGCACTGCAGGTGATCAGGAAAGTAGAGGGCTATGATGGTCCCAGGGCCACCTGAGAGTTCTCAAGCTAATGATTCTTTAATATGTTATGAAGGAAAGCAAAAGAGTGTTGAAAGTATGTAAAACAGATTTCCACCAGGAAAGAAAAGATGGTATTTTATTCTGGTCCAACAATATTCATAAGGGTTTCAGATACTATTGTTAGTTCACAACCTAGAAGTGACAAAGGAGTGAGTTGACAGGGTGTTTGTTGTCAGTACAATGAGTGACATCACATATCACCACAAGGTAGCAATTTTGGAATGTAACTTAGGACTTTATAAGTCCATGGACTCAAGTTCTAATGTCAGCCCACCACAGTTTTCTGAAGCCAGTATCCTCAACTGAATATGGAAAATTACACATTTCTAGTTTCTACCCAGTTAGAAACAATATGTGGCTATTGCAGAACTGCTCAAAACAACAGACTTGGAGTCAGGCTAGGTGCCCATCAATGGATGAATGAAGAAAACGTGCTATATATTCATAATGAAATATCATTCAGCCATAAAGTGCAATGAAATTCTATCATTTGCAGCAAAATGGTTGGAACTGGAGGACATTAGCTTCCAAGATCTGATGGGATCAATGGCACAGTACTACAGCTGCAGGCCTCAAATCCTTAGGAAAATGAAAATTGCCAGGAGCCAAGACCATAAGTAATTTTTTATAAGATACCCTGATGAATAGGTGCAGGGTGTGGTGAAAATAGCAAATGTTGAGCCACAGGGCATTGTGACCTTTGAATTGAAATTACCATCTGAAAGCGGTTGTCAGGGTTACAGGAGGAGCTGAAGACTTCTAAAGAATCACCTGGCTCCTGTGACTTTCTTGCCCCACCCCTCCCCCTCCATGTGTATTTAAGCTACAGCAAAAAATTAAAGACTTTGGAGCTTGATCAGACAGCCTGTCTTGCTCTCATCCTTCGTGTCTCTTGTCTCTCTCTCTCATTCATTCGCCCCTTACTCTAGGTCCCTGTTGAACAGGCCCGATGGCCGGGGCAAAATCAGAACCACAACAAGACATCACTTCATACCTGTTAGATGGCTACTATCAAAAAGATAAGAGATAACAAGTATTGCCAAGAATATGGAGAAAAGAGAACTCTTATGTTCTATTGGTGGATGAGAACGTGGTTGCAGTCATTATGGAAAACTTGAGATTCCTAAAAACATTAAATATAGAACTACCATGTGCAGAGAAGAAGACAGCTGTGGCAATGTGATCAGGGAGACAGGACTTGGAATGAGAAATTATAGTCCCAAGAATACCTGGGGCCACCCAAAGCTCCAGGAGGCAGGAACTGATTCAGCCCTAGAGGCTCTACAGAAAGCATGGTCCTACAGACTCTTAAATTTCAGACTCCTGGCCTCCAGAAATGGGGAGAATAAATGTCTTGTTGCCTTAAACCACCAAGTTTGACCACACAAACATCTATAATAAGAAATACAATGATGAGCCAGGTGCCATGGCATAAGCCTATTATGCCAGGTGGGAGGCTGAGGCAGGAGGACCTTGAGTTGGAGGTCAGAGGCAGCCTATACAATTTAGCAAGATCCTGTCTCAAAATAAAAAATAAACAGGGCCTAGGTCGAGCAGCTAAAGCAAAAGGAAGACATGATGAAGTTAAGGAACTAAACAGAAGATTTCACAAGGCAGCTCGAGAAGACAAAAACAAATATTATAATGACATGTGCAAGGAGCTGGAGGCAGAAAACCAAAAGGGAAGAACAGGCTCCGTGTTTCTCAAGCTTAAGGAAGGGAAGAAAAAATTCAAGCCTCGAGTGGCAGTAGTGAAAGATTCTACAGGGAAAATATTAAATGATGCAGGAAACATCAAAAGAA